>JAMPIV010000001.1:0-215836 GCA_024509875.1 Oreohelix idahoensis | reverse complement strand
AGATAGAATCATTTTCTGACGGAGTCATCTCGTCAAGTTATTTGCCTATGTTTTTCATAAGTATACTTGTGTCTGTACCTGCGATGTTCAGGTTGCTTAGGGTTGTCTTCCCCTTGTTCCCCCTCCACTCCTCCCATCCCCCCACCCACCCCCTTCTTCCCGTGTATTTGACCTTTAGGGTCCTATGCGTTGCCCAGTTCGGGCGTAGCTAGGCCTTGGAGCTGGTTTTTCTTAAGAGGGGCCCCCCCCGCCCGCACCCCGCCCCCCCAGTTTATACTTCCGGCGAGCCCCCGGAAGGTAATCTCCTGTTTTTTTCTGAAAAGGGTCACCAAAGAGGCTCCCTTGTTTTTTCGGGAGAGGAATATCCTGTAAGTAACTGCTATGGCAGTTTTCCCCAGTGAATCTCTGTGCGTCGGGATGACGACAGAATTCTTTGTTTAGTTTTGAGGATTCATTTTCCAGGTAATACCGACCTTTATGCATTATTACGCTTTTCGGTGGCAGAACATGTAAAAGGATTACTTAGTGTGAACTGCAGCTCACCGATCCTATATATTACAGAACTTATATATTTGTGCTCGAGGCAGCCATCCAAGACTGTTAGTCTTTATATTGTCCAGAAATCCAGTGACGAAGATATATTGTGGGAACCGCAGATTGGCGGGATTTATGTCTACAATAAGCATTACTGCAGGGTTGATGATAACCTATTTAACAGAAGTACACAGCCGACGTCAGAACGAGGCCTGTGTTTTCGGCTCTTCTACTACAGCCTGATAATGTGCAATTGGCGGGGAATGCCAAGTTGCACCTAGGTGTCAAAGTGACTAAGGCATCTGACGCGTTTAGTCAGAGATGCCAAGGGCGACGCTACGAACTGTCATTATTGAAGAACTTTGCTATTGACCATGCACGTCTACTCTGATGTTTACCTTTTTGAATGCCAAATGTATACCTATCGATTTCCGGTCAGCATGACCTTGTTACACTGACTGTTCCTGTTGATACTATGTGTGTTCTCGTCAATAAATGTCTTGAAACATGCCTGCAGTGTCCAAGCATCCTTGACTACTGCATGTGAGAGTATGGGTTGCAGGGTCTTCATATATACGAGCCTAAACACATTCGCGCCTTCATTCGCACCCACACTCAGTTCATCATACGCTCGCACTACACATCTAACAACAAGTATACTGTCTTGGGCCAGTGATCACCTCAACAAGAGAAAAAGACAGTTACATTTCTGGTGGCCAGTTACGTGGGCTCTTAAGATACATTTCTTGTCGCCAATGTGGCCTAGAAACTTACATTTCTGATGGACCAGATCTGTGGGTTTAAAAAGAACAGAGCGAGCATTTGACATTATTGTTGACATTAATGGATCCAGAAATTTACATTCCTGGTTGGCTGTTACATATATGATGTCTCCAGTTTTGTCCAGAAATTTACAGGAAGGACAAGTACACATTACACTTCTGATCTGTGGGTCTAAGCTACACACGGGACAGCCGTAACACACAGCGCTAATTCTACACTTGCAAGTTTTGGCTACAACAGGACAAAAATAGGTCATCAACGGTTGACCTAGATAAACAGTGCGGGCATTTATATTATAATGCTACATAAACCACGACAAGACAAGTACTGAGGTTAACATCTAGGCATTTGCTACGTGGACCATAACTGCATAGAAGGCGGGTTCCTATTGTGAACAGTACTGCTGGTTGTTACACGTTTCAGTCAACAACAGACTTTTCTATGTCCGAGCATTCAAGCTACATTGTTCGAGGTCAAGTGTTTGTAAACAGTACGTGGAAATTGTAAACATTCAATGTGCAAGTCGTAAGTCGAGAAGGTCATAGTAACTTTGGTTCGGGAATACCACTTTATGCTACAGTGGATTTGACGTTCAGTGCGCGTTTGACATTTCGTTTCTGTGTTCGCAAGGAGCAAGAAATTTATTTTAGTTTCAGCTGTGACTGAACTTGTTCTGCAACACATTGAAATTGATTGCTATATGTTTATGTTACTTCTACTGTTTTTGTGTATTTTTTCAGCGGGTTTTCGGTTGGTGGGTCTTACAGTAAATATGCCACTTAATCGAGGCTTACTGTAAGCGTTCTGTAGGTGCAAATTTTCTTAATTTGAAAATTTGCTAGTGACAATTGGTCGCTATTGATGTTAGCTGTGATGTAACTGTACTTAACGTTGTTTTTGTAATATTTTGTCTGTTTTTCAGTTTTGATTTTCGATTTGTTTTGTTTGTATTCTGTAGGTCTCTCCTTTCTTTTGTGTATTTCTCTACACATTTTTGGTTAAAACAGTGTTGCCATTTGTATTGTTTTGTATCTTTGTCTTTGTTTTTTTTTGTTTGTACTACATTACTGTCATGCACAGTCTACATACATATACTTGGTCATGTATTGTTATTATTGATAAGGTAGACTCTTCATATAGAGTTTGTTAATAAAATATTATTATATAAGATATTTATACAAGTTCTTTGATAAAAGACTTGTTATCTACAAAGATTGAGACAAGGTGAAATACATATTCAAGTTCTTTATAAAAAAGACTTGTGCCCATAGTGAGTGGGATATAAGGGAATTTTTTTTTCCACAGGTACTCAAGTGATTTTTTGGTTACATTATAAACAAGAGGACCATACAAAGTCTTTGTCTAAGACTAAGAGAGTGAAATAAAGTGAAGTGAGTATACAAGTCTAGCATTTCAGACTTGTCCCCCATTAAAGTGAGATAATTTAAGTTATTTACTTCTGCAAGTTACTAATCTCAGTAGACAAGATGTCTACATTAGAGTACTTTATTACACAAGGGAGAGCCCTTGATAAGACTGGTCAACAGTTAGAACAATGGGCTGTTGCTCAGTATGACAAAGCATTAGCTGCTGAAGAGAGAAAAGCTGCTGCAGAAGAAAAAAAAGCTCTGGCTGAAGAGAAAAGATTAGAAAGAGAAGCAGCTGCTGAACAAAAAAGACTAGACAGAGAAGCTGATGTTGCTGCTGAACAAAAGAAATTGCAGATGCAGGTGGAGGAAAGGAGATTTGAAGCTGAACAAAAAAGATTAGACAAAGAAGCTGCTGCAGAGGAGAGGAAAGCTCAAGCAGCTGAAAAGGAGAGGAAAGCTAAAGCAGCTGCAGAGGAGAGGAAAGCTCAAGCTGAGGCTGAAATTAGAAAAATGGAACATGAGGAAAGAAAACAGAAG
The DNA here is from genome assembly GCA_024509875.1 of Oreohelix idahoensis. Lineage (NCBI taxonomy): Eukaryota > Metazoa > Mollusca > Gastropoda > Stylommatophora > Oreohelicidae > Oreohelix > Oreohelix idahoensis. The sequence continues at coordinate 212,612 of JAMPIV010000001.1, read as the reverse complement.
ATGGAACTTGATGAAAAACTCGCAACTTTGGAGTTAGAGAAATTGAAATTGGCGAGTACGGGTGCTCAGCAAACAACTTCGAGTACGACAAAGGAGTTTGTTAGTAGGATTAAATTACCTCATTTCAATCCTTTAAAGGATGACGTAGCAGATTATCTAGATAGATTCCAATTTTTGTGCGATACGCATAACATAAAAAAGGAAAAATATGTTGAACAACTGATGCCATTTTTTACAGGTGACACAGTGACTACTCTTATGACAATAGTCGAACATGAGAGGACTAATTATGATGTTGTCAGGGCAGCATTGCTAAAAAAATACCAACTAAAAGAAGAAGACTATCGTCTTCGTTTTAGGACAATGTTGCCAGAAAATGGAGTAGATTTCTCTGATTTTGTTACAAAGATACGTCGTACATTTACACGATGGGTTGAGTTGTCTCAGACTGAGAAAACATATGAAGGTCTAATGGACTTATTATTGCGAGATAAGGTTTTGTCATCTGTTAATGATTCTTTTCTTGCATTCCTTCATGAGCGTAAGCCTAAAAACTTAAAAGATATGGAGGAATACTGTTGTCAGTATGCCACAGCGCATCCCCATGCTACAGTTAGCAATTCTAAAGTGAAAGAAGGGTTGCCAGCTGCTTCGGCAACACCATATGGCCCTAATTTCAAAAAAAAAATTCAGGGTGCTCAACAAAATTGGAATAGGGGAAGTAATCAAAATTACACTCAGAAGCGGAGTAATCCAACACATGATGGTTCTTCGTCTATGAATTGGAGACAAGATGGTAGTTCTCGTAATTTTAGTGGTAATAATTTGAGACACTTTCGCAAAGGCTATCCAAATAATAACTATTCAAATTTTCGAGGTAATCATTCTCGACGTCAAGATTATGACGATGGTGAATTTAGAAACCGGGATTCAAACCGGAATGATGATTACAATAGGCAATATGATAACAATTACAGGGGAAATGATAGTCGAAATAATTACAGGGGAAACGATAATCGAGGCAGACCTAGGTTTAACAAAAAAAAAGACCTTTCCAACAGGCAAACTCTGCACAACAAGAGTTTGATGGAGCCTGTAATACAGTAAATGATAGTGGTAACTCTAGGGCTATCACTGGTTGTGCTTTCGATTTTGGGAGAGCAACTGAATGCCCCCAATGCTTAACATTGTTTGACTCATCGACTGTATCTACGCTAAGTTGTGGTCACCCTCTTCCTGCTCTACCTGCTACAGTTGCGCATGATGGGAGAGGATCTCTCATCTTACATAAAGGTCTAATAAATGATAGGCTAGTCTCAGTACTTTTCGATTCGGGATGTACTACCGTCGGGGTTAGGGAGTCTCTGATAGATCCTTGCTGTGCCACTGGAAAAACAATCAAATGTGTTACATTTGGTGGTACTATGGAAAGTTATCCTACTGCTATTATTAGGATTGACACTCCTTTCTTCACAGGAGAGGTCCATGCATGTCTTCTTCCTAATCCTATTGCGGATCTTATAATCGGTCGTATTCATGGGGTTAAGGAATGCACCCCGCAACAAATTTCTAGTTGGGAAGAAAAAAACATTCAAACGGTCAATGCAGTGGTGACAAGAGCTCAAGCTCTTAATCCCCCAACTTCATCTGATAATAGTAATGAAGTTGATAGCCAAGACGAGCACTTGGTGATTTCCCATGACTCGTTTGTTAAACGTCAAGAAGAGGATCCTTCTTTGAAGAAATTCTTCCTTCTTGCAAAGAAAGGGGATCCCAATGAAAATACGAATCACAAATCGTATATCACTATGAAGAATGGTATATTGGTACGAATGGTACAACACTCGGACAAGTCTATGCACTCGCAAATTCTTGTGCCTAAGTGTATGAGAGCCTTAATTCTTCGGCATGCACACGATTCTCAGTGTGCTGGACACATGGGTTTTTCCAGAACTAAAACTAGAGTCCTTGCGTCCTTCTTTTGGCCATTCGTGAATAAAGACATCCGAATTTATTGCCGATCTTGCAAAATTTGTCAAGAGGTCAAGTCTAGGGGTCCGAGACATGCTGCAGATATTCCGATTCGGCCGTTTCAGAAAATGGCTATAGACATCATTGGTCCGTTCAAAATTAAGTCAGCCAGAGGACACCAATTTATCCTCACTTGCGTGGACATGTGCACGCGTTGGCCAGAGGCTATTCCTCTGAAGAGCATATCAACTGTCGATATCGCTGATGCTCTTTGGCTCGTATTTTCTCGTCTGGGATTCCCCGGAGAAATACTGTCGGATCACGGCACTCAGTTAATTTCGGACGTTATGTCTCAGGTAATGGCTACGCTAGACATTAAAAGGTCTCTCAGTAGTATTTATCATCCAATGTCCAATGGATTGGTAGAACGTCTTAACAGGACACTAAAGAACTTACTTGGCAAGATAACGGAGGATCATCCTGAAGATTGGGACAGGGTTTTACCTGCAGTCCTCTTTGCCTATAGAGAGGTTCCCAACGAGCATACAGGGTTTTCTCCTTTCGAACTTGTCTTTGGCGCGCAACCGCGCGGTCCGATGTCCTTGTTACACGATTTGATAACTTCCGATAATATTGACGATGATACACAATCGTCATATGAATATGTCATAGCTCTTAGAGAAAAGATTATCGAATCGTGCAGGTTAGCAACTTCATCTTCCGAATTTGCGAAAGAAAAAGCTGGCGATTTGCTAATAAGAAAAGACGCCTACGTCAACTTTGTCCTGGAGACAAAGCATATGTCTTACTGCCCTCAAGAGAGAATAGACTTCTCATTTCATGGAAAGGTCCATACACTATAGTCTCAAAAATTTCCGATGTCGACTATATTGTCGATGTGGATGGAAGGCATAAAACCTTCCATATAAATATGCTAACAGAGTTTATTGAACGTCCAGACTATTTGCAGCCTATTTTCCAGGCGACGGAGGACTCTCCAGTCCAACATGGTCACATCTCATCCCTGTCCGTTATACAGGATGAGGAAACTATTTTTCTGACGTGAACTTACCTCTTCCTGCGATTCCACTTACTTCAACGGAATCGTGGAGAGACGTTACAATCTCTTCGAACTTGTCTTTTGAGGAACAGCGTCAAGTATCCTCTACGTTACAATCATATCAGGATGTCCTTACCGACATTCCTGGACACACAGATGTCATAGAACATGACATCATACTTACTGATCGTAATCCGATCAGAGTAAGACCATACCCAATACCTATTCATTTTCAAGCACAAGTCGAGAAAGAATTGGATGAAATGATTCAACTACAAATAATTGAACCATCCACTTCAGCTTATTCTTCGTCGATAGTTATTGTTCGAAAGAAAGACAATAACATACGTCTTTGCGTTGACTATCGCAAATTAAATCAAGTTACGAAGTTCGATGCTGAACCTATGCCGTTATTAGATGATCTACTTATTAGACTTTCTAAAGCTAAATTCTTTACTAAACTAGACTTGTCGAAAGGTTATTGGCAAGTCCCACTGACGGAACACGCCAAACCTCTCACTGCTTTTTCGACACCTAGGGGTCTGTTTCAATGGAATTTTATGCCTTTCGGGCTTATGAACGCCCCAGCGACTTTCGTGCGCATGATGCGACGAATTCTATCAGATCGTGCAGATGTCATTGCATATTTAGACGACATCTGTCTTTTCAGCGATACTTGGGAAGAACACTATTTGGGTCTAAAGGAATTGCTATCTACTCTACGTGAGCATAGTTTGACTGCTAAACCCTCTAAAGCTTTTGTTGGGTTTAGTGAAATTTCCTTCCTAGGTCATCGAGTTGGTCATGGTCTGTTGAAGACAGAGGACCAAAACATTTCAAAGATATTAAATATCTCGGTTCCGAAGACGAAAAAGCAAGTGCGTAGTCTCTTGGGATTGATACAATTCTATGGAAGATTCATTGAGAATCTGTCCTCCATTATGGCACCACTTTCAACGTTATTGAAAAAAGGTTCTCCTAATATGGTGCGTTGGTCCCAAGAATGCCAATCTTCATTGGATCAGGTTAAGAATTTGTTCTCATCTCATCCTATCTTAAGACTACCAACGATTGATAAGACTTTTGTCCTTCGTAGTGATGCCTCTTCCACTGGGATTGGAGCGGCACTAATGCAGGAATATTCAGGAACTCTGCATCCTGTAATGTATATTTCTAGGAAGCTAAATGCGGCAGAAAGGAATTACTCGGTTTTGGACCGTGAATTGTTGGCTATGGTTTGGTCCATTCTTAAGCTACAAAGGTTCCTTCTGGGCGCGCATTTCTTTATGGAAACCGACCAAAAAGCTCTTACGGCTATGCAAAGTAAGGATTTGGAGAGCTCGAGATCTACTCGTTATGCTATTGCTCTTCAGCCTTTCCATTTCCCGGTGCGAGCTATCCGTGGTTCGGATAATGTGATGGCGGACATATTGTCTAGATGCCCACATGATTCCAGTTAAATCTTGTGTCCTAGTTTTTCCTGATATACTTTCAGACTTAGGTCTGTCCTTAATATCATAATATGTTGTAATACAAATGTATTTGGATGATGTTTAGATAATTTAACAAATTTCATTTTTGTCCATCCATCAGTGATATGTTGCTAAAATAGCATTGACATTTGTATATTGCTATGATTATATTATTTAGTAATGTTTGATATATGATTGGTATTGCCAGCAACTTAGGTTTCTTGAATGGTATCCCTTAGTTTGTTTGGCTTAAAGGAAATATTTTCTCCTATGTTGAGAGATGATTTGTATTCTCTTCAGACGCCTTATTTATGCGTCTATTGTACCTGATATTAGGTTCAGTTTTTGCATGAGCACAGAAGTGATACTGGTGCTATCTTGCTCATGGACATATTAAAAAAAAAAAATTTCATTTTTTTTTACGGGGGGGTGGTAGTAATGTTGCTGTCATTTTCGACGGAGTCATCTGTCAAGTTATTTGCCTATGTTTTATCATAAGTATAATTGTGTCTTTACCTGCGATGTCAGGTTGATTAGGGGTTGTCTTCCCTTGTTTATTCATTCATTGTGTTTTGACCTTTAGGGTCAAAGGTTGACAGTTCGGGCGTAGGCCTATGGGAAGGTTTTTTAAGCGGGAGAGAGTTATACTTCCGGCGAGCCGGGAAGGTCCTGTTTTTCTGAAGGGACCAAGAGTCCATTGTTTTTCGGGGAGAATCTTCGAAGTAACTGCTATGGCAGTTTTCCCCAGTGAATCTCTGTGCGTCGGGATGACGACAGAATTCCTTGTTATGTTCTGAGGATTCATTTTCCAGGTAATACCGACCTTTATGCATTATTACGCTTTTCGGTGGCAGAACATGTAAAAGGATTACTTAGTGTGAACTGCAGCTCACCGATCCTATATATTACAGAACTTATATATTTGTGCTCGAGGTAGCCATCCAAGACTGTTAGTCTTTATATTGTCCAGAAATCCAGTGACGAAGATATATTGTGGGAACCGCAGATTGGCGGGATTTATGTCTACAATAAGCATTACTGCAGGGTTGATGATAACCTATTTAACAGAAGTACACAGCCGACGTCAGAACGAGGCCTGTGTTTTCGGCTCTTCTACTACAGCCTGATAATGTGCAATTGGCGGGGAATGCCAAGTTGCACCTAGGTGTCAAAGTGACTAAGGCATCTGACGCGTTTAGTCAGAGATGCCAAGGGCGACGCTACGAACTGTCATTATTGAAGAACTTTGCTATTGACCATGCACGTCTACTCTGATGTTTACCTTTTTGAATGCCAAATGTATACCTATCGATTTCCGGTCAGCATGACCTTGTTACACTGACTGTTCCTGTTGATACTATGTGTGTTCTCGTCAATAAATGTCTTGAAACATGCCTGCAGTGTCCAAGCATCCTTGACTACTGCATGTGAGAGTATGGGTTGCAGGGTCTTCATATATACGAGCCTAAACACATTCGCGCCTTCATTCGCACCCACACTCAGTTCATCATACGCTCGCACTACACATCTAACAACAAGTATACTGTCTTGGGCCAGTGATCACCTCAACAAGAGAAAAAGACAGTTACACACAGTCTTTTGTCAATATGTTCCTTGTTATCTATCCGTCTGTATAATTTAAAGTATATTAGTTCTCTGCTTAAGATGGGCTATCAAACTAGCTAGGTTTTATATTCATAACTCTATTATTAAGAAAAAACATATTTTTTCTCAAGTTTAGTTTTTTGAAATTTGTTCGCGAACCTTCTCTACGGCGTTTGCCGCTGAATTCAAATAAAACGACCAAGTATCGAAAAACGTCCAAGAAATGACTGTTTCGAATAAGAGCTAAGGTCTTTTTTTGTCCGTTTCCTTACATTGTGTCAACTAGTGACGTGAATTTCTTTTCTTTTACTACCAATTGCGTCTTTTAGCCTTTCTAGATTCAAACACGTGTTCAGTCATATTTTTCCTTTTTAGATCTCCGTTTCCCTCCCGTCTACAAAGGGTAAACCGTTTCGTCTGCACGTCTAACTAGTTAGTTTGAATGGCGGTAGGAAATGCGGGCATGGGCGAGCATGTCTCCTAGTATCTTACGCATTATTTTTATCCCTACATTTTATCTTTATAATTGGAGATATTTTAACGTTGTATCACGGTAAATTCATCACACATCTCCCCACCTGAGAACATGCACTACGGCAAGTTCCAAAACCAGTGATACACATAGACAAAATTACTCCTCACGCCTACCAGTACTCTAATTTTGATCACAGGGGTGCCGACTGAGGAAATCTGCACCGACATTCAATGACCCTGGGATATACTCTGTCACAGAATATCTTTTGTTGCGCACATGGACTTTGGTGGAATAAACATATATTTTGGTGCGCACGTCAGCTTTAAAGAAAATGGTGCAAAGGGGTGCAATGAAATGGAGTGAACAGGAAGCCTGATAGAGAAAGATGTCAGTTGGCCGACTTTAGAAGCCGCATTGCATATTAATCGTGCTCTCTTTATGGTTGCTGGCTTTTGTACAGCATTGTTGTATAGTCCAGGGGTAGTAGGACTTGTTGATCCAACCATATGGTTATTGCTGACAATGTATTGCTATTATTATTGAATTCCTACGTGTTTCATTGTTATGATTAAAAAGGGAGATTGTCAGCATGCCTTCGTGTACGCTTTGTGAATGGCGTTTACAAGTATATTGATTGTGTGACCTCTCGCAGTTTGATACGAGCTTAGAGGACAATGTCATGAAGGTGTAGATATTATACTGTGACATATTTTTGGGGGCTGTGGTCCTCTATACAAAACAGGAGTACGACAGGGATGCCCCTTATCAACAACATTATTTTTGACAGTCATAGATTGGGTGATGCGCCAGACAACAGAGGGCAGTCCAAGGGGAATTAGATGGACAACGTTTTCTACACTGGAAGATTTGGAATATGCAGATGACATTGCACTGCTCGCGCATTCACACCAACACATTCAAGACAAAACTGATAGACTGAATAAGTATGGCCAGCAGGTTGGCCTGACATCAATCTGAAGAAGACAGAGGTCATGACACTAAATGTGGGCAATCCTGAGCCAATAACAGTAAGGAACCAGAAGTTAGAACAGACAGACACATTTACTTACCTAGGAAGCATAGTAACACCTGACGGCGGAACAAGCAAGGACATTAACAACAGAATGAATAAAGCGAGAACAGCCTTTGCTATTCTCAACAACATTTGGAAGTCTTCCCAGTACAGCACAAACACCAAATTAAGACTGTATGAGAGCTGCGTACTTTCTGTGCTTCTCTATGGTGCGGAATGTTGGAGAGTAACAGAGAAGGAAATGTCGAAACTGTCCTCCTTCCACACAATCTGCCTAAGGAAAATTCTCCGAATCTTTTGGCCAAACACCATCAGCAACCAAGAACTACTTATTCGGAGTAACCAGGAGGACATGCACACCATCATAGCTGGCAGACGCTGGAGTTGGGTTGGCCATGTCCTCAGAAGGAACCCTGATACCATCGCAAGAACAGCTATGCTATGGACCCCCGAGGGAAAGCGAAAGAGAGGCCGACCAAAAACAACTTGGCGGAGAACTGTGGAAGCTGAGATGCAAAGAATGAACCACAGTTGGGGCACTGTACGAAGGATGGCCGCCGACCGAGCAAAGTGGAATCAATTTGTTGCTGCCCTACAAGACGCCACCAGGCGTGATGGCCGCTGACTGCTTTGACGGTTGGCGGTTATGGATCAAAGAAGAAGAAGAAGAAGGTCCTCTATACAGGTGTATTTTAGCGTTCCACTTTGTTAGTGACTGCTTGTATCTGGATATTTGTAATATTGATCTTATTACGGGCTCCCTCATAGCAAGTTTACAGTTGTCGAGGCTTTTGTTGGCGATTGGGTTGCATCCCATTATATGTGCGATTGTTTTTTCTGATGAGGACATTTTGCAATGGTTTTGTTGTCGGCGAAAACAAGCTACAAGTTCGTGCATGGACTCATTGCGCAGTGTGAAGACTATGAAACTAATATTTAATGAGTTCCTGTCTGGCTGAGGCGACGACGACACCGTCTTATTGTTGGATTAGTTCCAACGCCAGTGATTTGGAGAAATAATTGTGGGTCTGTCGTAATTGTGGTGGAAAATAGGAGGTTTTAGTTCCTTCCAGGCGTAGGCGAAAATGTTTTAGAGTTGTCGGTCGTTGCAGTTGCCTGCTGATTTTTTGGATTATCGGTTGTCCAGTGGTGGCCTACCTGCTGAGAGCACGAAGACGTCGCCTACAGTGGGATTTGTGGTACAAAAAATTATGTGGATACTACACGTGTGTACCTGCCAGTACACATCTTACAGCTCGCCTCTACCGTGAATACGTTGCCTTGCCTGTGCATGCTTATTGCGCGACGCTGCTGCAGTGACATTTTGTCCGCATGAAAATTTAACTCGTTTGTGAATACTACCGACTATCATTGTCGTGCTGAGAAACTGTTCGTGATGAGGAACTATACGTGATTTGCTGAGCAGCATTATCCGTGAATGCTGATACTGATATACAGCGTTGAATGAGACAGAACATTATAGTCGTACTGATTAAATGTACATGAATGGTGGATACGACCATGACACTTTTCTGATGCAATGGTCTATGTTACGCAGCTGATAAAAGACGTGACGTCTTGCTGATGGACTTTATGTCGTTTCTTACTGCAGCCATGGTTCGATAACGAATGATAATTTCTGGACGTCGCTGAGTTTACCAGTTATCATTTATTATGCTGGTATAGCCTTTCTTGGACACAGACATAAGAAGGCCAGTTACATTGGTGTGGATTTTTGAGAGCGGAACGGAATGGGAAATACTGAACATTGATGTATTTTCTTATTACTACATCCATTGGTGGCTTCAAGGCTTCAGCTACGAGAATAACTGACGCCGATTGTGGATCTTGGTTTTGAATTTGTTCAGAACATTTTGCCGCAACCGGACAGTGCAGAGTGCACTAAGAGTAACTGATTGTAGCACTAACATTTGTTGGTACTATTCGTGTTTTTGTCTCGTGATTCATTATCATCATTTGATTGAGGAGCTGGGATTGGAAATTTGAGGATTCAGTTTACAGAAAGACAGTCATAAATTTAGTTATATTTCTTGTTTTCTTTTCTCTTGCTGTTCTACCTTCTTTTTTGACGTCATTTTATTTTATGTGTTTCCCGTATCGACATGTTTTTAATTACTGTTCTACTCTGCTCATCCATTTGAATTTTTTTCGTTTACCTCGTTTTTCCATATGCTGGTAGTTGCAATGATGCTTTTCTGTTACTATTTTATTATCTGTTCTTTTCATTGTCTCTGATACTTTCATTTGCAATTTCATTTGTTTTACATATTTCAATTATTTGTGTGACTTCTTTCTGCCTTTTGATATTGCCTTGCTACAGACCTCGTCGCTTCGCCGTGCACTACTGGTTTTCGTGCCGCCTTTGTTGTCTTATTATTGTAATGCATTGGTTTTAAGTGTGGTATTGGTGGCGTGTTTAACAGATTTTTTTTTTCTTCCTTATGGGAAAGGGATTATGTTGAACTGATTTCTTTAGGCAGTAACACTGTCAGTGTTGCAGTGGGGTACAGGCACAGAGAGTTGACCCTGTTGACTGTCCAGCATAACTGACCGTGCACATTTTCAGTGTTTTAGCGGTGATTGTCTTGTTTGTATGCATAGTGTCATATTTTTGCAAGTATTCTTTTTCGTCATGTGTTGCTGTCGTATTCTCCTGTTTTCTTCTTGCTATCTTGTACATAAGTTATATTGACAATCTCCTTGTTCTCGTTTGTTAACAGTACGGTTTGTATATACTTATGTGTTTCTATCTCATATCTGTCATCACTTTCTTATCGTACTGTTGGTGTTTGTTTGTCAAGTGAGTTCGTGTCTCATCATTGTATGTACTGTTTATAGTATATGAATTTTTGATTTCCTTTGTATATGATATGTATTGGTAAAATCACGCATTGGTGAAATAAGAGACGGACATCATTTTTTTTAGCCATTATGCGGATGTCCTTGTCTAAAGCTACCACTGTGTGAGCTTGAGATTTATGTCATTGTATCGTGACATTGATTGGGTATAGACAAGCAAGGATTCGTTTCATCGGATCCCTTATTTGGAACTGTCTTGTCATACTGTATTTTCACCTGCTTGTTTTTTTAGTTAGGTGTATTCGTGACTGCAGGTAAATCGTACCCATCGTCTGCAAATATATATTGGTCTTGTGCAACAATATATTTATTATTAATTTTGTAGGGGTATGGGTACAATTTGAGGAATTGGGAACCTTCATACTTTTACTTACCAACGGGCTGATCACCCGTTTGCCAGTCACTTTGATTACGGAAACAACGACAAACGGATTGATTTGTCGTTGCCCTAAAGACGCCATTAGGCGTGATGGGAACAACGGCAAAGAAAATCCATTCGCTGTTGCCCTTAAGACGCCACTAGGCGTAATGGCCACTGACTGCTTTGCCGGTCGTTGGCTAAGGACGGAAGAAGAAGAAGAAGAAGAAGAAGATACTTTTACTTATTTCTTAGCTTGCCACCGCATTTGTATTGCACATAGATCTATACTATGTCTAGCCTTAAGGATTTTATAGAAATTGGAGAGAACACAGGAAAGTCGGGGGATTCTTTGCTTGAGTGGGCAAAGGCCGAACACAAAGAGTATGAGTTACAGAAAAAACAAGAAGATGACAGACGAGAACGCTATGAGGAGCGTCAACTACAAAAATTGAAGATTGAAGCAGATAGAGAACTGAAACAGATTGAAGCAGATAGAGAACTGTAACAAATTGAAGCAGATAGGGATAGGGAACTGAGACAGATTCAAGCAGATACAGAAAATAAAAAAATTGAGTTAGAAAAAATGAAGATTGAGGCGGACAAGGAAATTGCTATTAAAAAGTTGGAGCTTGATTCTGGCAATCCTAGTTCGACTTCTAGGGAGCCAGCTCGCCCTTATAGGCTACGATTACCGAATTTTCGGGAGGAAGTAGATAGCATGGACTTCTTTTTAGAGAGATTTGAATCAGAGGCTCTTGCCTGGAGGGCAAGGAAGGAGGAATGGCCTTCACTTTTATCTGCATTGCTTTCCGGCTCTGCTTTAAACACCGTATATAGTTTGCCTGTGGCTGACAGAACTAATTATGATACCGTAAAGGCAACATAGATTATCAATAGATTATCTAACATTTGGAAATTACGATCATTGAATATACATACCAAGCTTCGTCTGTTTAATTCAAATGTTATCTCAGTGTTAACATACGGCTGTGAGAGTTGGAAAATAACAAAATCATGGAGAACAAGCTGAATACATTCGAGAACAAATGTCTTAGAAAACTCATGAACATCAGTTGGAAAGAATTCAAGACTAATCGACAAATAAGAGAAGACTCTAGGCAGAAATAATTGTCTCCGACTATATAAGGAAAAGACGATGGTCATATATCGGTCATGTCCTACGAATGCAAAACAACAGAATACCACTACAGGCGCTCACTTGGGTTCCTGAGGGTAAGCGGAAAAAAGGAAGACCAAAAGAAACACTCAGAAGAACAATCCTTGGGCCTAAATAATGTGCAAGAGCTAAGAGGAGTGGCGTCACAACGAACAACCTGGAGAGCACTGGTTTCTGCCTTATGCGCCGTGTTTGGCGCTTAAAGAATTTATTATTATTATTATTAAAGGCAAACATTGCTGAGAGGATTTAAGCTGACATCTGAGGGTATTTCGTTTCAAAGATGGATGCCTCCGACCAAGATTTCGGCTCTTTGTCACCAAAATTAAACTTCTCCTTAATAGATGGACAGAGCTGGAGGGAATAACTAGGGATTTTGATGGACTCTTTGATCTCATGTTGCGGGACAAGGTGCTGTCCTCATGTTGTTCTGACATGGTTGCATTTTTTCAAGAACGCAAACCCAGAGACATTGCAGCTATGTCAGAGTTGGGGCGGCAGTACGTTACCGCTCACCCTGGTAAGACAATTCACAAGTCATTTGTCCCTGAGCCTTTCGCTACATGTGTTGGCAAGGGTATTGGGAAACCTTTCCGGCAACATCGGTCCAAGAGTGCGGACAGGTTTGCCAGGAGAAGGTTTGATCGGCAATACTCTAGTGGGCATGGATCTCATGGGAACTATAATAATTTTAAGGGATACAGATCTCCGAAAAAACAATCGTTCTACCGTCAGGATAGATCTCCGTTTAGATACACAGGAGATAGACATGACAGGTCTACTCATAGGCAGGTCCGAATAGACACTACTAGTGATCCCGATCATCGATGGTATAGAAGAAGTGGTCCGAGTAAAAGGAATGACAGGGATGACAAACTGGAGCAAGAACATCCCAATTCACCAAAGGGTAGTCCTACAAAAGATGATGGTGGTCAGCTTCGATGTGGCGCGTGTGGCGGAAGGGGACATGCTGCAAGAGTCTGTCCAAACAATTCAGAAAAGGCTAATGCTGCATGCGTTCTGAAAACCTTTAATAACGAAGATTGCGAGGGATGTAGGCCTTTGTTTGAACCTGATGGCAGACCATTACTAATTTGTGGTCATACTCTGCCTTGCCTCTCTTCTCTTGATGGGAGCGGAAGCTTAGAGTTACACCAGGGCATGGTTCAGAACCAGTTGGTGTCTGTGTTGAGGGACACAGGATGCACTACGATAGGAGTGCGCCGATCATGTATTGACGAATCGTGCCTTATTGGTAAGACTGTCGGATGCGTGACATTTGGGGGAAATGTTGAATATTACCCCCTAGCCATTATAGAAGTGGATACACCCTTTATTTCTGGTCGGGTGCAGGCGTGTGTTCTTGAGGCTCCAGTGGTCGATTTGATTATAGGGAACGTGCTTGGTGTTCGTGACTGTACTCAGGCCGACATCACAAAATGGCGGGTCGAACGGTCAGTTGTGGCAAATGTGGTGGTCACAAGGGCGCAGACCAGATCAGACGACAATTCATTGGCGATACAGCTGGAACTACCAACATCTAACGCGGTCCCATGTATTGCCTCCACGGGTCCCGATGTACCAGCATCGGACTTTGTCCAGCAGCAGCGAGCTGATGGAACATTGCGGAAATGTTACACTTTGGCCCAAAATGGTGATGTAAAGTGCATGAAGTCGGCACGTTACTGGTTTGAGTTGAAAAATGATGTTCTTACCAGATGCTTTTCCAGCCAATTCGAATTCAAGCGCCAGGTGGTTGTGCCTGTCGCCTTTAGATCAAAGGTGTTGCAGGTGGCACACGATTCACCGTTTGCTGGACATATGGGGGTTGCAAGAACTTGCCATAGAGTTCTGTCACAATTCTATTGGCCGGCATACAACAAAGACATTAAGGTATACTGCAGGTCTTGCAGGGTATGCCAGCCAGTGACACATAAAGGTAAATTACCGAAGGCTCCGTTGCAGGTTGTTGATTTGTCGATTCGCCCCTTCCAGAAAGTTGCCATCGATATCGTTGGTCCTCTTTCTGTTGCATCAGAGAGAGGCTTTCGTTTTATTCTGACAATGGTGGATCTATGCACAAGATGGCCCGAGGCTGTGCCAATGAGGACTATCACCTCTCAGGCTGTGGCGGATGCGTTGCAGATGTTGTTCAGTAGGTTTGGGTTTCCCGAGGTGATACTGTCAGATAGGGGACGTCAATTCATTTCTAAGGAAATGGCCGAGATCACTAAATTGTTGGGCATTTCCCAATCGTTCACCAGCCCTTATCATCCCCAGTCAAACGGGGTATGTGAACGTTTTAATGGTGCATTGAAGGATATGTTGGCCAAAGTCACTGCTGAATTTCCCCAAGAATGGGATAAATTCCTTCCAGCAGTATTATTTGCCTATAGAGAGGCACCTCAGGAGAGCACCGGGTTCTCCCCATTTGAACTATTGTACGGGGCGAATCCGAGGGGCCCAATGCACATTCTGAAAGATATACTGGTTGGTGGGCGTTCTGATGGGTCCTCCGTCTCCAGTTACGAATACGTCATAAACCTGCGTGACCGTATTGTCAAAGCGTGTGCCGTGGCACGTGATAATTTATCCGTGGCGGGGGCGCGGTACCAACAATACGCTAACCGCGGATCAAAACTACTGTTCTTGGTTCCCGGTGAAGAGGTATGGCTTCTTCTGCCATCAAAGGAAGACCGTTTGAGCATTACATGGCAGGGGCCGTTTAAGGTGCTTAAGAAGGTAACGGATGTTGATTATTTAATCCAGGTTCGGAACAAGGAGAAAGTATTCCACATTAATATGTTAAAACCTTATATGGAACGGCCAGAGGCTCTAAAAGGGGTGGACACTGGGTTGTCTGGGGAGACCCCGAAGATGGCATGTTCTGTGGTCATTAATGAATTAGGTGACATGGGAGATGATATTAATCTCCAGCTGTCTCTCGTTCCCCTTGCTCCTTCTGAGTCTTGGGAGAATGTGCAGATATGTAACGACCTAACGATAACACAGAAATCGGAGGCACGATCGGTCATTGGAGAGTTTAAGGATGTTCTCACTGATTTGCCAGGACGTACCCATTTGATCTGCCACAATATCATCCTGATGGACGACCAACCGATCAGGGTAAAGCCGTATCCGCAGCCATTACATTTCAAGTCGGCGATTGAAAAATAACTAGATGACATGTTACGGTTGGGGATCATTTCTCCATCGGAGTCTACTTACTCCTTCCCTATGGTCGTGGTACGAAAGAAAAATGGATCCTTGCGGGTCTGCATCGACTTCCGTAAATTAAATAGTGTCACTGTGATTGACGTTGAGCCAATACCGAACCAAGAGGACCTCCTTACGCAACTTTCCCATGCCAGGTTTTTTTGTAAACTGGATTTATCTCGGGGATACTGGCAGGTTCCCCTTGTCGAATCGGCAAAACCTTTGACGGCATTTTCCACCCCAAAGGGTTTATTTCAGTTTAATTTTATGTGTTTCGGGCTAGTTAATGCACCCGCAACTTTCGTAAGAATGATGAGAAAGTTACTAGGTCATCGTACGGATGTGATTACGTACATCGATGACATCTGCCTGTTCCATGAAACATGGGAACAACATATGTCGGGGTTGTCTTCCCTGTTGCGTTGTTTACGTAAGCATGGTTTAACGACACGCCCTAGTAAGATTTGTATCGGTTTTAGTGAGTTGAGTTTTTTGGGGTTTATCGTAGGTAATAATCTATTAAAACCCGAGACTGGCACGGTTACAAAAATTTTAGAACTACAAGCGCCAAGGACTAAGAAGCAGGTCAGAAGCCTGATGGGACTTGTCAATTTTTATCGCAAGTTCATCCCTCAATTTTCTACAATTTCTGATGCTTTAACCTCTCTTTCTAGTAAAGGGATGCCTAACAGGGTTGTATGGTCGGCAGAATGCGAGAAAGCATTATCAAAAATCAAGGAATTATTTTCCAGATGACCAATCCTTCTTTTGCCTGATTTGAGCAAACCCTTTATACTGCGTACCGACGCGTCATCTGTGGGAATTGGCGCATGTCTTATGCAAGACCACGAGGATACACTACATCCTGTGATGTATGTTAGTCGGAAACTGTTACCGGCAGAGACCAGGTACTCAACCATCGAAAGAGAATGCCTGGCTATAGTATGGGCAGTGTCAAAACTGTCCCGTTACTTGATAAGGTCCCAGTTTATACTTCAGACAGATCATCGACCTCTACTGTTTTTGAAATCGTCGAAGTCGACAAGCTCACGGTTGACTCGTTGGGCCTTGTTGCTACAACAGTTCCAGTTCACAATTATCCCATTAGAGGGTAGACTTAATGTCGTGGCAGATGCTCTGTCTAGATTGTAATTTTTGGGACATGAGATATATGTGTTCGTAGGCACGACGTCTACGTACACCAGTGTAAAATTGTTTTTTTTGGGTTGAACTTGTCTAATATTTTGTTGCATGCTGTGAAATCTACTGCTCTCAGGGAGAAGAAAACTCCGTTTTCTTTTCTGGGGAAGGGGGTAGATGTCACAGAATATCTTTTGTTGCACACATGGACTTTGGGGGAATAAACATATATTTTGGTGCGCACGTCAGCTTTAAAGAAAATGGTGCAAAGGGGTGCAATGAAATGGAGTGAACAGGAAGCCTGATAGAGAAAGATGTCAGTTGGCCGGCTTTAGAAGCCGCATTGCATATTAATCGTGCTCTCTTTATGGTTGCTGGCTTTTGTACAGCATTGTTGTATAGTCCAGGGGTAGTAGGACT
Source organism: Oreohelix idahoensis (assembly GCA_024509875.1). Taxonomy (NCBI): domain Eukaryota; kingdom Metazoa; phylum Mollusca; class Gastropoda; order Stylommatophora; family Oreohelicidae; genus Oreohelix; species Oreohelix idahoensis. The sequence goes on along the minus strand of JAMPIV010000001.1, from coordinate 195,802 downwards.
TGTTGATCCAACCATATGGTTATTGCTGACAATGTATTGCTATTATTATTGAATTCCTACGTGTTTCATTGTTATGATTAAAAAGGGAGATTGTCAGTATGCCTTCGTGTACGCTTTGTGAATGGCGTTTACAAGTATATTGATTGTGTGACCTCTCGCAGTTTGATACGAGCTTAGAGGACAATGTCATGAAGGTGTAGATATTATACTGTGACATACTCAATACTAAACTGATAAGGTTGCAATAATAAAGACCATCTCAACAATCTAGCATTTTCATGCTTAGCCTGTGATAAGAACACCAGGGGCTGATGATCCGTCTGGACCACAAAAGTCCTACCATACAGATAGATTTGGAACTTTTTTATTGCCCAGATTAACACTAAACATTCTTTTTCGCTTGTGGAATATCCTTGCTCCGCTTTATTCAATTTGCGGCTTGCATAAGCGACTGGGTTCAGTTCCCCATCGGGTGAAGATGACCTTTGCAACAGAGCCGCCCCGAGGCCTACATTACTTGCATCTGTTCTCACCATGAAGTCCTGTGTCAAATCAGGCAATTTGAGAATAGGCTTGCTAGTGAGTTTTTCCTTTAACTCTTGAAAAGCCAATTCACATTGCGCAGTCCAAACTATTTTATCTGGATGTCCCTTGCGAGTCAGATCAGTCAGAGGAGCACACATAGAGTTAAAATTTTTGATATACTTTTGGTAAAATCCACATAACGACACGAATGATCGCACGTCCTTTTTTGTTTGTGGTCTAGGTGCTCTCTGCAGTTTTTCCAAGTTCTTGGGGTCAGGGGTCATGTTACCCTGATATACAGTGTGTCCCAAGAATTCCAACTCTTTGCATCCAATACAACATTTTGTTGGCCTAGCAGTTAAGTTCGCCTCCCTAAGCCTATCAAATAACATTTTTAGAGAGTTAATGTGTTCTTCAAATGTCTCTGTGGCGACGAGAATATCATCCATGAAATTCGTGATACATGGGTTATTCAGGGGATCCAACAATTTGCGCATCATCCTTGAAAATACACTCGGAGCATTTTTCAATCCGAATGGTAGCATGTTGAATTCATAATGCCCTTCCGAGGTGCTAAAAGCTAAATAAGGTCTCACCTCAGGCTTCACTGGAATCTGGTAATAGCCTTTACTAAGATCCACCTTTGAAAAGTATTTTGCCTTGTTTAATCTGGCAAATAACTGTTTTGTGTCTGGTAATGGATCCACTTGTCCTTCTGTGACAGCATTCAGTTTCCTGTAATCTATGCACAGTCTGTGTTCCCCGGACGGTTTCCTCAACAGAACTACACTGGAGCTAAAAGATGATTCACTGTGTGAAATAATCCCCTCCTTCAACAAATAATCTATTTCTTCCTTCAATGCCTTCTCCTTCGCGAACGGAATAGAATAGGCTCTCATACAGATTGGGTTTGAGTCTACCAGTTTCATGTCATACTGTAGCAAATTTGTATGTCCTGGTTTATCTGTTAATACATCTGTATGTTCCTCCATAACCTGTTGAACTCTCTCCCTCTGATTTTTAGTCAGGTGCTTACTGACTTTTACCTGTGCGGCTGTTTCACAAGGATGTAATGGGTATTCATGTGAGGTGAGTGGTTCCTTTTGCATTTGAGTTGCGATAGCCAAGGTCAGTAAGGGGGTGCTTTCCTAGAGTGGTCTGTCCAGTTACTTCTTAAAAAGGTTTACATGATAAACTTTCTCCTTCCCCTTTTTGTCAATTTTACAGTTTGTTCTAGACACCTTCTCTAGAACCGTATATGGACCTTGCCATCCAATTTGTAATTTATTCTGGCTGCCGGGTAGTAGAAGAAGCACCTTCTCTCCCACAGCTAGTTCTCTGTCCTTTGCCTTCCTATTAAAATATGCTGCATGTGTCTTCCTGGCTTGTCTCAAATTATCATTTGCCAGTTTCCATCCAGCTTTCAGACGAGTGGTCAGTTCGTTCACATATTGATACGATGAGGTAACAGTCTCTTCCGCCTTCTCATCTGTCCAGGTCCTTAATAAGGCTTCCAATGGACCTTTTATTGGCCTCCCAAATAGCAGAGTTGCGGGAGCCATACCGGTTGAACTATGTGGTACCTCCCGATACGCAAACAACGCGGCGGGCAGAAATTGATCCCACAGATCCGGTTTTTCGTGTGCCAGCTTCCTCAGGATAGAAATGAGAGTCCCATTGAACCTCTCTACCTGGCCGTTCCCTTGTGGATGGTACGGACTACAATGAAAGTGTCTGGCTTGAAATAGCTTAAAAACTTCTTCCGTTAGTTTCCCCTTGAACTGTGAGCCATTATCAGTCAAGATTTGATGCGGAAATCCTAATCTTGTGAATATTGTAAGTAGTGCCTCTGCTACATGTTTTGAATCAATTGATGGCAGGGCTACCGCCTCTCCCCACATAGAACAAGTGTCCACCAGAGTAAGGATGTAACTGTTCCTCCTCTTGGTCCGAGTGAGAGGTCCCACAATATCCACTGCAACCCTCTCAAAAGGTGTTCCCACTATGGGCATTTCCCCTAGGGTTGCAGGAGCAGTCCAATGCTTTGGAGCTACCCTTTGACATTCTGGACAGGATTTGACATATCTTTTTATATCCTCCGTTATCCCTGGCCAGAAGTAATGACAAGCTATATGCTGTCCTGTGGCGCTGATCCCCATGTGACCACTGAAGGGAATCGCATGCCCGAGTTCCATCACTTTATCCCTATATGAAGTGGGAAGAACCAGCTGGTTGTGACCATTTGTTCCAGTTCCGGCCTTCCTGTATAATAATTTGTTCTTCATAAAGTACTCTCCCTTGCTTGGAGGTGTGTGGCATTTGGGCAATTTTTTAAAACATGGCTTGAGTGTCCTATCCTCAGCCTGCGCCTTCCTCATCTCCTCTGGATGAGCATTTATAGGTTCACCTTCTTCTTCCTTTTTCTGTGACCTGGTCTGCACTGTCGCCATGATCACAGGTCTCTCGGGATTCCCCAAGAAGACGTACCTACACCCCAATATCAGAGGGTAGATTGGTTCATCTATCACTGCTGCTCTGATTTCTCCTTCCACATAGCGAGTTTTCACCGTTATCCTTGCGATGGGAAGTGTCATGAGTGGTATGTCCTTAGTCGCCCCTTGTATTTCCACTGTTTCTGTGGTATACTCACTTGGGTGCACTAGGCTAGACTTCACAACTGAATCATAATCCAAACCTGTATCATAAAGGCACATTATGGTGACCCCATTACAAATAACATCCTCACAAACTGGGGGGTGATAAGGTTCCTGCTGTCCATTAGGATTAACCTTTAATCTTTGAGTCCCCGACTTCATTGCAGCAATGTTTGAAGGTTTCCTTCTACAAAATTCGGTGTTATGGTTGTCTTTCTTACACCATTTGCACCATCTTTTTCCTTGGTTAAACGGTTTTCTTTCATTATATTTTTGGTCATTGAACTGTGAGTTTCTGTCTCGATAGTCATTTCGTGGCCGTTCAGAGTTTGTCCTGCCTTTATTACCCGGTTCTCTATTATCAAATTTATTAAATTGCTGTGGAGCTTTAAAATTTTCTATGTGCTTCTTTTTAGTGCCACTTACCTCTGCCTGGGCTGCCTGATACTTCTCAGCGACATTTAAAACCTCCCCCAACCTCTCTGCACCTTGTTCCATGAGAAATTTTCTCAAGTCTGGAGCCATGGACTCTCTTAATTGCTCTATCATGATCATCTCTTTAAGATCTTGGGTCTTCCCCAGAGCAGTCCATTTCTCCAAATAGGTTTCCAGTCTGGCAGAGAATTGGTGGTATGTCTCCCCAGACAACAGTTTGGCATTTCTAAATTTCTTACGATAAAATTCACCATGTTTTTCATATCTCAATAACAAAGCCTGCTTAAGCATGTCATAATTGTCTTGGTCTTTCCTATTCATTTTAGCAAAGACTTCATAAGAAGTACCTCTCAGTCCCTGTGATAACTTTAGACTCCACCTCTCTCTCTCTCTAACCCATATGTAGTAGCTAATAATTCAAATCTACTGAGGTACCCCTCGATGTCATCGTCTTTCTCAACAAAATGGTCTAAATGAAACCCCATAGCTGATAATGAGGCTCCCTGACTAGGCGTAGCATCTGAGGCAAAAGGGCTGGCACCATTTTCAGGAGCATGGCCTTGTAATTCCAGCTCTCTTAGTCGTAATTCGTGCTCCCTTTGCAACCTTCTATCTTCTGCCTCCCTTTCGGCAGTCAACCTTTTTTCTTCTGACTCCCTTTGCTGTCGTTTTTCTTCTGCCTCCAATGCTTTTGCCTCTTTGTCAGCCTCAATTTGTAACCTCTTCTCTTCAGCTAACCTCCTATCTTCCCTTTCAATATACTTGTCACATTCAGAAGTTACATACTGAATTAAAACCTGACCCTCCATATTCATTTCCTTCGCCGTTAGCACAGCAGCCGATCTAAAGTTTTCCAGGTCAGCCATCATACAAAATAACAATGACCAAGGTAAATCTAATTATTTAATTAATTAACTAATTACCACTGGCTGTGAAGATTCACCAACTTTTATTTTCCCCTTTTTATTTTAAGGGACACTTTTTAAATTTTTACAATCTGTCCCCACTGGTTTAATTCTCCCACCAGGAGATTATAATATTTATGATAAACTAATTATCCCTGGACAAGACCCCAATATTTGTAGTGGTTTTTGATGGTACTGTATGGTTGTTGTGTTACCTAGTGTAATGTATGAGGTCAGCTGTGAAGGCTCCTGAGATAAATGTAGATGAGAATTACAGAAGGCCCTTCTTACTACCACTTACGACCTCAAACATATCTCTTTTACTATTATGAATGTAGCTACGTTAAAAAGTCTAGGGTACTGAAATGTAATGTGTTGTAGTAGAATATACAAACACACACAGATAATTAATAAGTCTAATAATATTAATACAATTCTATAACACACTGAACTAACTCAGGCTGTTTAGTTTAAATATTAAAATTTTCTTTAAATTTATTTGTTCTGAACCAATGTTTTATTTTGGTCAGAACATATGAAATGTTATGGAGTTATAAATGGAATGCATAAATATATGGCATAATAAAATGGAATGTGTGTACATAAGTATTTTATAAGACTGGTTAATATTAATTATATTTATAGTGTCTCTGGGAAACTATTACTGGATGTGCTGTTGGGGTGGTGTCATCACACCCACTCTGTGACTAGAACAAGCTTTGTCCATTGTCTTATAAATTGTAATAAATGTTATCTTTCCCAAAATTCAGTATATTTATGATGGGGAAATATTTATAAATCTTTAGGAGTATGGTGAATCCTCAGCAGGCTACTAAATCACTCATCTTGTCTGTAAAGATGCTGGATTCCGGTGGCCCACTCCTCTCGGTAGCTAGAATACAATGGTAGACTGTACCGACACACTGTTTGGCTGCACACACATCTGCTTGTGTAACCTTGATTACTTATGTGGCACTACCCTGGTGCCACAACAGAAACTCACAATTCTGAAACAAAATTTGTGCGCTGTGTCAGTACTCTATTTACTGCACCACTCTTACACACAGCACAACACATCAACATTACACAGAATGGGTCAGATCTCTCTGACCACACAGCTCATCTTACCCAGTTGTTTTCATATAGTACTAGTTCCCCAAGACTGCATTGCATCTGAGATATGTTCAATAGTTTCCTTTTATTCAATAAGATAGGTGATATGTTCCCACTGCTCTCAATAATAGATCCGCCTTCCATAGTCTTAGTTAGGCGTCCATATATTTTGTTTGTCTCTAGACCCTGAACTTGGGCTGGGGACCTAGAGCGAACACTTAATTGTCGTAATCATTTTATATGATATGGCAGTATCAATCACTCGAAATATTAAAATGTACAAAATAAATACTTTCATTCTTACCAGAATTCAGAATTGAGAACACAGTTAATTTCTAGCAAAACTCAGCTGAGCTGCTGGCTATATTATGGCGTCCCACTAAATGTATGTAATATCTTCTGGGAAAAACACTACAGGCAATAATCGACTGTGTCCCTGGACAGAATTGTATCAAATGGCAAAAATGCGCATCTCTGTCTCGCTAATATGATTACATTGGTCCAATCACAGACTTCCCCCCTAACTTTTTCAAATTTACAACCAAAAGTCAAATTTCAGTCAGCTCTCAGTCAAGTATGTATTATTGTCTGTTGGTCCGTCTGTCTCTACTTGGTTTTTCACAAAAACACACTTGGTTCTTTCTACATGCAATACCCTACACAAATCTGCCTCCTAAGTTATTTTTAGCCACAATTCTCCACCTTCCCCCTCTCTTTCATTACAGCTGGATTTTTGCATTTGCGTGTCTCAAGGACGAAAATTTGAAACTTTAGTGACAGTATGAACAGTACAGTCGCTAGTCTGATATGAACAACACAGTCTTTTGTCAATATCTTCCTTGTTATCTATCCGTCTGTATAATTTAAAGTATATTAGTTCTCTGCTTAAGATGGGCTATCAAACTAGCTAGGTTTTATATTCATAACTCTATTATTAAGAAAAAACATATTTTTTCTCAAGTTTAGTTTTTTGAAATTTGTTCGCGAACCTTCTCTACGGCGTTTGCCGCTGAATTCAAATAAAACGACCAAGTATCGAAAAACGTCCAAGAAATGACTGTTTCGAATAAGAGCTAAGGTCTTTTTTTGTCCGTTTCCTTACATTGTGTCAACTAGTGATGAGAATTTTTTTTCTTTTACTACCAATTGCGTCTTTTAGCCTTTCTAGATTCAAACACGTGTTCAGTCATATTTTTCATTTTTAGATCTCCGTTTCCCTCCCGTCTACAAAGGGTAAACCGTTTCGTCTGCACGTCTAACTAGTTAGTTTGAATGGCGGTAGGAAATGCGGGCATGGGCGAGCATGTCTCCTAGTATCTTACGCATTATTTTTATCCCTACATTTTATCTTTATAATTGGAGATATTTTAACGTTGTATCACGGTAAATTCATCACAATATATATATATATATATATATATATATATATATATATATATATATATATATATATATATATATATATATATATATATATATATATATATATATAATAGCCATTATTCTACAGAAAGGGATAGAAAGGACATTACTGGAATGGAAACCCATCAACAACAGACTGATTCGATTGAGATTGAGAGGGAGATTCACCAACACTACAATAATACAATGCTACGCACCAACGAATGATAGCGATGAGGAGGTCAAGGATGAATTCTATCAACAACTGCAGAAAGAAATGGAGGACACACCTAGATATGATCTTGTTATAGTAATGGGAGACCTCAATGCGAAACTTGGTACACACAATACATATAATGAAAGAACAATGGGGAAATGCGGCAGCGGAATAGCAAACGAAAATGGGGATAAGCTAATAAGTTTCTGTAGCATTAACAACCTGGTCATTGGAGGAACACTTTTCCCACATAAGGAAATTCACAAGTTAACATGGGAATCACTAAATGGTCGGGACAGAAACCAGATAGACCACATCATGGTTAACGGTAGATGGAAACATGCATTACAAGATGTGAAGGTAAGAAGAGGTGCAGATGTGGGAAGCGATCACCATTTAGTAGTAGCAAAACTGAAAGTGAAACTAAGAAGGGCTGGACCAACTGTAACTACACAGAAAAGGTTTGACATCAGCAAATTGAAGGACCCCCTTACCAGAAAAGCTTTTGCGGCCGACATTAAGAAACGATATCAATTTGCCAAAAGCCAGGAAAAGACATTGACTGATGATATAGACCAGAATTTCAACACCATTTCAGCAATATATAAGGAAAGTAGCAAATCATGCTTAGGATTCCAGGAAAGGAAGAAGCAAGACTGGATAACACCAGAAACACTAAACACCATAAAGATGAGAAAGGAAATGAAAAGAAAGAAAACAGAAGCGAAGTCCCCCAGGTTAAAGCAACTATATAGCGAACAGTACAGTCAACTGGACAGGGAAGTTAAACGCCAAACCCGAGCCAACAAAAGGAATTTCCTAGACGATCTTGCAAAACAGGCAGAAGAGGCAGCACTGAGAAATGAACAAAGCACAGTATACAAAATAACTAAATTCATCAGCGGAAAACAAGGTGCAAACAATATTACATTAGTAAGAGATAAGCAAGGAAATCTCATCAAGACAGCAGAGGGACAGGAAACAAGATGGGCAGAGCACTTCAGAGAAACTCTGAACAAGGAAATACCAGAGACACAATTGAATGTTCCTGAGGCTGAAAACGATCTAGATGTAAATACAGACATTCCACGAAAAGAAGAAATCATCACAGCAATCAAAGGGTTAAAGAACGGTAAAGCTCCGGGCCATGATAACTTAAATGCAGAGCTATTTAAGACAGACCCTGAGCTAGCAGCAGAACTATTAGAACCACTATTTGCACAAGTGTGGAAAACGGGGACAACACCATCAGAGTGGAACAAAGGAATAATTGTCAAATTGCCCAAGAAGGGAGATCTTTCAGACTGCAATAATTGGAGAGGAATCACTCTTCTCTCAGTTCCCAGCAAAATACTAGGCACGATAATTATACAGAAAATTTCAAAAGCAGTAGACTACAAACTGAGGAAAGAACAAGCAGGATTTAGAAAGAACAGAAGATATGTAGACCATATATTCACTCTCAGGAACATTATAGAGCAGTGCTCAGAATGGCAAAGACAGCTTTACATAAATTTTGTTGATTTTGAAAAGGCTTTTGACAGCATACATAGGGACAGTTTATGGAAAATACTGAGGGCTTATGGAATTCCAAGCTGCATAGTGTCAATCATAAAAAGCCTCTATGCCAACTTTACGTGTACTGTTGGGCAGAGCAACCCAACCTTCGAGGTGAAGACAGGAGTACGACAGGGATGCCCCTTATCAACCACTCTATTTTTAACAGTCATAGACTGGGTGATGCGCCAGACAACAGAGGGCAGTCCAAGAGGAATAAGATGGACTACATTTTCTACATTGGAAGATCTGGAATATGCAGATGACATTGCACTGCTGGCCCATTCACATCAACACATCCAGGAAAAAACGGATAGACTTAATAAATTTAGCCAGCAGGTGGGCTTGAACATCAATTTAAAGAAGTCTGAGGTCATGACGCTCAATGTGAGCAACCCTGAGCCCATATCAGTAAGGAATCAGCAACTGGTACAGACAGATACCTTCACATACCTAGGAAGCATAGTAACACCAGACTGTGGGGCAGGCAAAGACATCAACATCAGAATGAATAAGGCAAGAACAGCCTTCTTTAGCCTAAATAACATCTGGAAGTCCTCCCAATACAGCACAAGCACAAAATTAAGATTATACCAGATTTGCGTGCTTTCTGTGCTTCTCTATGGTGCGGAATGCTGGAGAGTCACAGAGAAGGAAATGTCAAAATTGTCCTCTTTTCACACAACATGCCTAAGAAAAATTCACCGAATCTTTGGCCGAATACCATCACCAACCAAGATCTGCTTACTCGTAGCAAGCAAGAGGACATGCACACCATCATAGCTGGCAGACGCTGGAGCTGGGTTGGTCATGTCCTCAGAAGAGACCCCGATGCCATCACAAGAACAGCTATGCTTTGGACCCCTGAAGGAAAGCGAAAGAGAGGCCGACCAAAAAACAACTTGGCGGAGGACTGTGGAGGCTGAGATGCAAAGAATGAACCAGAGTTGGGGCACTGTACGAAGGATGGCCACCGACCGTGCAAAGTGGAATCAATTTGTTGTTGCCCTACAAGACGCCACTAGGCGTGATGGCCACTGACTGCTTTGACGGTCGGTGGTTAAGGATCGAAGAAAGAAAGAAGAATATATATATATATATATATATATATATAGATATATATATATATATAAATATATATATATATATATATATATATATATATATATATATATATATATATATATATATATATATATATACATACATACCAACCAACGGGCTGATCACCCGTTTGCCAGACACTTCGATTACGGAAACAACGGCAAATGGGTTGATTTGCCATTGCCCTAAAGACGCCACTAGGCGTGATGGGAAACAATGGCAAAGAAAACCTATCTGCTGTTGCCCTAAGACGCCACTAGGCGTAATGGCCACGGACTGCTTTGACGGTCGGTGGCTAAGGACAGAAGAAGAAGAAGAAGAATATATATATATATATATATATATATATATATATATATATATATATATATATATATATATATATATATATATATATATATACACACAGACGGGGACAAGACGGTCTCTTATCCACTCCGTCAGTCCTGATTAAAGTTAAATGGGACAGGTGTTTTCTTTAGCCTACCCTATCGTGCGTCGCTTAGCGAGTGTAGGGTGGATTGAGTTATGCTTCTCTCCCCCCCCCTGCTCGCGGTTAACGATCAGCGTACCGTGTCACTTTTCACAATCTATCGCCGGTCGTTAAGTAGCTATTAATTTGGTCGGCGTCTAATAGTTTTATCGTATGATATTAAATAAAAGGCACTTATAATAAATGAAATAAGCGTGAATTCTTTTCTGTCACTATCAGTCGCGCCTAGCATATAAATCAGTCAGCTAAAATCGTCTCTTCTTGTGTAAGAAAGCGTGGGGTGAAAATTAACATTATAACTGAACATCTGGTATGAAATAGCTACGCGTTATTTTATTTCACTAGTTTTACCAGCTAGAAAATCTAAGTGAATTATAATGGTAAAAGCTAACACATTAAAACACGTAAGCACTAATTTCTATTACCAAAAAATCAGAATGAAAAATCCCCACGAATGCTAATAACACATTTAGCGAAATGGTTCTAGAACTGCGTGCTTAGACTATCCACAAATTCTGAGTGACAACTGATAGCAGGTTTAAGAAACGACAGTTTATATATCATTATATTTCTCTGATCTATCGATGATGTTACTTTTCACGTTACTATGTGTAACGAGGAATCAGAAACAGAGTTACAAGATAAAGGCTTACGGCCAGTCTTTCGTCGAGGTTTCAACCGACATCAAAAGACTTATAGTTCCCTAGCGGGTTTTCTCTGCACGAATGCTCGCTTCTGAAGATCAAAGAGCCCAGGGGTTTCTAGCTTCCCCCGAGTACGAACTTCAAAGAGTCTGTGTTTTTCACGTGTGGTCAGTCAGGTTTCGTATGATTGAGAGATAAGCTCGCGTGATAAGACGAGGTAAACAAACCTGATTCGCTACCTGTTATGACGGGCAGGTCACGAAAGTTTGTAAACAATTCGTTTGCTTATGTTCAAAGAAAAGAGGCGTGGATGTAAAATAAGCTTGAGTGAGTAAACACAGGCAGTAGGTGCATGGTTTTAGCTAGCAAATCATAGAGCGCTACGAGATTACAAAACTGTCACATTACTGTAGGCTCTTTTTCCATTATACGTCACACTGGTCTGTTCAGGATCTGTTTTGTCGAAAACCTGCTTGTTAATCTCTCAATGATGATTCTGTTTAATACTTTTCCTGGCACTGATAGTAAAATTATTCCTCTATAATTTGTGCACTCTTGTACATTTTTCCTTCTTAGGCAACTTGACCAGATAACCTTCCTTCCATTCTTCTGGTATTTCCTCTCAGTCCCAGACTTTGCCAAGTAGTCTGTATAATATCTCTGTAGCGGTATCAATATCTGTTTTGATGGCATCTGCTGGAATGCCATCTGGACCAGCTGCTTTTCTTCTTTCAGAAGCTTTATGGCTTTCTTTATTTCTTCTCTACTTGGTCGTTCACAGCTGATTTGTAGCTCCTCTTCAGCTGGCTGGATGTCTGGGAGATTAGTTGGAGCTGGTCTATTGAGAAGTTCCTCAACATGTTCTGTCCATCTCTTCATTTGTTCTTGTATATTACTAAGCAATTTTCCATTCTTATCTTTTATGAGGCCATTTGCTTGCTTATATCTCCGTTAGCTTCTTTAAGTTGTTGCACAGGTCCTTCATATTTCCTTTGGCTGCAGCTTCCTCTGCTTCCCTTGCCAACTCTTCAATATACTACCTCTTGTCTCTTTTGATGTTTCTTCTTACTTCTTTGTTTGCTTCTATGTACACTTCCACAGCCTTGGCGTTAGAGCTTCTGGTTGTGCTTCTGTTTAAATCTGCTTTCTTGTTCTTCCTGTCTTCTATCTTACTAATGGTTTCTGTTGTTATCCATGCTTTGTGCCGATGTTCTCTTTTTCTCAGTACTTCTTCACACGTTTCTTTCCATATATTTTTTACTTGTTGCCAGTGGTCTTCCGTATCTGCTTCATCTTCCAGCTATTGGAGTACTTGGTATTTGTTGGATACTGTGATAAAAAACTTTTCTCTTATTTCCTGATTTCTTAGATATCCCACATTGTACTGTTGTCTATAGCTATATACTTTTTGTCGTAGATTTTTCATACGAGAATTAAGACTTGGGTTGGTCCCTTCTGAATAGATTAGAATAAGTGATAGCCACAGTGAGAAGTAGTAATAGCAATAGGTTTCCACGAGTGAGATGGTAGAAATGTGGTAGAGGCTGTCTCTGAAATCAAGAATATCTTCTCTCTTTCACCTATCTTCTACGACAGATTTAGATTGAGTCAGACAGTCTACACACATATATATGAAATATATATATATCCACTCACATACATACACACATAAGACAACAGTTAGAGGTACAGACGTGGGAAAAACTATGACAATGATTATATGAATAGTTTGGGAAGACGAACTGACCGACACGCTGGAATAAATTTTATGAGTAGTTTATTATTTGCATGGGAAACAAAGAGCCAGGGATCCAGACCTCCAGGACGACCCAGAGTCCGCTGGGAGGACAACATTAGACAATCTTTGAAGGACCGAGGACTAGAATGGAACCAGGCCAGGAAGAAGACAGCTGATAGAATGGTCTGGCGCTCTCTCTTCCAAACCTCTACACCTCACGGTAGAAGGGGAACGACTAAGTAAGTAAGTAAGTTTATTTATCAAGACTAAACTTCTCTCACAACATATCAAATCACATCAAGCATATACAAAAAAAAAATCATAAACAAAACTCAGAAATGCTACCAGAATGATAGACCCGTTGGTATGATCCTTCTCTCGCTGTATAGCTCACCGTCCCGTTAGAAGAAAGTGATAGCCCCCAAAGAGTCACAGATACATATGATTTAGTCTAAAATTCTTCCCCTTTAAGGTATGAACAGACTGGATACTCTGATCTAGTATAAGGGAATATATAGATATATAGTTAGCAATACCTTGCATAAAGAAATGTTACAATTGTGAGTGAATCAACAAAGAACATCCCTCAGTCTACTTTCACTCGGTTCTTTCATCAGGGCCCTGTCGTGCATTTCTCACTTTCTTACCTTGTAACTTGCCGTTGTTCACCGTCTGGCGCACGCAATGACACAATCTGTTTTATCGTTTGGTGAAGCGAATACCCAGCTCTGCAGATCTTGGTTTTATCCAATTTGTCCGGGGAGCGTTCTCTTCAGGCGATAAGTTTATTCAGATTTTAAGTTAGTGTCACTTTATCAGTTCAGGTAAGAATTAGTGTAAGCGGGTTCACTGTGTCAGAATCACGAGGTTTCCACTACTTAGGGAAAAAAGTCAGGTTTGTAACTTTCGATCAAAGGTAGCCTTCTTGGTCACACCACAAGTTGACAAAAATTGCGGAAAAAACGTTACTGTTTGTAATAGTTTACTTGCCACCAGGCTGCACTGTTCTTAAGTTTTTTTCAGGAAGAATCAAAATCAGGCGCAAGAGGCCCGTTATCTCATTTAACCGTTAAAGTACTCGTAAAGATTTTGCACCAAGCCACTCTAAGGTAAATGTTTTAGTTCTTCACAGATATCACTCATACGTACTTAGCGCTGGCAAAGTTTGGGGTACCACAGTTTCACTATATATAAATGGAAAGAACACATATCAAATAATTATACATACTATGTACTCGGATATAACTGATAATTTTAAATTGCAAGCGTAGTGCTTGACTTATCATTTAAGACTCCCGTGAAGTAAGTTATATTTAAAAATCATCTATCCTCATGAATTATGAATACGTGCGTATTCCGTCACCACTCATGAAGCATCTAGCATTAATAAAGTTAGTTTAGAAAGTTTATTCTCGTCTGATTATTAGCAGTTAAATTAAATTCCTTTATTTGGCTACAATGAGTTTAAAGCTAGAAATTATAATATATTCTGCATTCCACTGAGACCACGTCCCTAGAAAATAATACAGACTTATGTATTTATTAACTCTCTGCACAAATCTAACTCGCAAAATGAAATAAGCGATTTTAACACTTTAAACACTTCACAAAATACTAGAATATAATATATGATATTTTACCTCCAAACAGAACTACAGTTTCACGACGACTAGGATAATTCACTAGATAGGTATTCAGAAACTCGGCAAAATTTGACGAGAACTAAATACTTCGCTATTACAAGCTTCATTCACTAGCACGAGTGATTCTGTCTACTGCAAGTTGGAGAATGAAAATCTAGTTTAACCTTCTGGTTAATATCTCTCAAACAGACAAAGAGGTGAACGTTTATTTCGCGACACGAAATAATCCCCCTTTCCGTCTATAACAATTACGGTAACTCCAAGAGGCTGTCGTAACTGCCACTATGCGTCTCTGACACCTCCGTCTAAGAAACGACCGTAGCGCTACGTGTCAGATGCAAATGTAGACAACTTGTCTGCAATGCAGGGGCAGTTTTCGCACCTACGCCGAGAAATGACCATTCTGAGCGAAAGCGTGATGGCGCCTTCTCCACCCTGACACTGAGAATCTACCGAGTAAACTGCGTGTCAGATGCAAAATACCAGACAAATGTCTGAAACTGCGCTGAGGAGATGTCGGCTATCGCGCCTCACTGAGCGTTCAGCCGATTCAACTCGTTGTGGCAGGTGAAAACGCAGACAAATTTGTCGCCTATAGGTCTGGCGAAAGCGAATATTCACGGTGTATTTCGTCAATCTGCAGCGATTGACCGAATGCATTCTCACGCCAAATCGTCTGGTGCTAGGGACTGACGCGTTACGTAAGGAGTTACTCGTGTAATCAGCCACGAAATGCGTTTCTAAATGAGAAACGAAACTGGCGAAAGTGAGAATGGGAAAAAAAATATTTTTCGCAAACGAATGGATGCGAAAAAATACGGGAAAAAGGTAAAGAGAGATAATAAATAGAGGATACGGGTGAAAGAAAAAGAAGAGGATACAGGCAATTTAATGATCATAAGACCTATGTGACACTTTTGTAAATTTCTTGAGTTTTAATTTTGTTTTAGCCAACAGATGATGGTGGTCTGATACCACATCTGCTCCTCTACATGCGTTTACATCATGTAATGATGACCTAAATTTCTTACTTATGCAGATGTGATCAATCTGATTCTCAGTTCTGTGGTCTAGTGATATCCACATTGCTTATGTACTCTTTTATGTGGAAATATGCTTCCTCCTATAGCTAGTTGATTTGAAGCACAGAAGTTAGCTAATAGTTCCCCATTCTCGTTCATCATACCTAATCCATGCTTTCCCACGATTTCTTCAAAGCCGGTGTTGGCTGTACCTATTTTCGCGTTTAGGTTCCCCATCAAAATTGTGATGTCTTTTCTTTTCTTCTTGTCCAAGACATTTTGTATTCCGGTGTAAAAGTCTTCTTTCTCAGATTCTTCTTTATCATTTGTTGGCGCATAACATTGGATGATGTTTATATTTACTTTCTTTTTGGATGATTTAAACCGTGCTGTTATAATTTGGGGTCCCATTGCTTCCCATTCTATAAGTGCCTGCTGTGCTTCCATAGACAGCATTAGAGCCACCCCTTCACTGTGGTGGGCTCTTTTCTCCTCATGTCCCGAGGACAACACCACTTCTCCTGTGATCAATCTCCTCCTCTCTATGCCCTTCCACCGTGCCTCGGAGAGACCCAGGATATCAATCATGTAATTGGCATTTCTGCTGCTACCTGTGCAGTTTTCCCTTGTTCACATAGAGTGCGAACATTCCAGGTGCCAATCCTGGAGATTTTCCTAGACGAAAAAGTCGGCAACCCAGACTCCTTTCGGCTTTCTCTGGGTTGCTTTATGAACCTCCTTTCCAGAGGACCTTCTTCTGTCTTGGGCGGCTGCGTTGATTTATATTCTGTATTTGACTTGTCCATGTTTGTTGAAGTTTTTGTGGTAAAAAGTTTTTTACGGGATGGGGTAACCAGCACCATGCCCAACCCTCCTTAGTCGCTTTTTACGACATGCACGGTAGGGCACAGTGTTACTATTCTTTGCTCCCCTTTCGGGCCCCGGTAACACACGGGTGTGTGTGTGTGTATATGTATGTATGTATATATATATATATATATATATATATATATATATATATATATATATATATATATATATATATATATATATATATATATATATATATATATATATACAGTAGAACTCCATTTATCCGAACCCGAATTATCCGAACATCCAATTATCCGAACACTTCCCCCCCCCCCCCCCCCCCCCCCCCCCCCCCGCCCCCACCCCCCCCCCCCCCCCCCCCCCCCAAAAAAAAAAAAAAATCAGGAGCCACCAGTCATGTTAGACTACATTTCTGAATGTTTTGATGCGGCAAGCTTCAAATGTGTGCGAACAATTTGTAGAGGATATGATGGGCTAATGGTCGGTCGCTTACGTACAAGATGTCAGTTAGATCATAAAGTCAGTTAATATCTGGTTTACCAATCCAGTGTACGTGTGCGTTCTAGGCAGAACACTGGCTAAACAGACAGTTCAACTTAAAATAATTGTGTCTGCTACAACAGCAGAATAATTTTGGTGTACAAGTATTTCTCTGTGCGATATAGCATCTTCCAGTAGGCCTAAAGCATATAAAAGGAACCGCAATGTTTTGTCAATTGAAACGAAAACAGAAATTATCAAGAGACTAGGAAAAGGTGAAACTGTGTCTTCACTTGCAAGGATTTTCAATGTTGGGAAAGCTACCGTCTCTGACATCAAAAGTAACAAGGATAAAATTATCAGTTTTGCATCGAAATTGGATAGTGAAAATGGGTCGAAGAAACGTAAAACCATGAGAAATGCGAACGATTTGAAATTGGAAGAAGCTTTGTATATATGGTTTGTGCAAAGAAGAAGCAAAGGGGAACCTGTCTCTGGCTCTCTATTGTGTGAAAAGGCACTTCAGTTCAACAATCAACGTGACGGTCCTCCTGACTTTAAGGCTAGCCAGGGATGGTTAAGAAACTTTAAATCTCGTCATGGCATACGAGAATTGGAGATTCAAGGGGAATCTTTATCTAGCGATGCAACTGCCGCTGAAAATTTTAAAGAAACATTCTTGGCTTTTTTGGAAGAAGAAGGTTATTCACTCGATGATGTGTATAATGCCGATGAGACTGGCTTATACTGGAAATCATTGCCTCAAAAATCACTTGCATCTCAGCACGAAGCATCTGCCCCCTGGGTTTAAAAAGTGCAATTTTGGTAGCCGCGAATGCCAGTGGAAGTCATCGTTCACCGGTGCGGTGCTAATGATCGGCGAAGCCAAAAAACCACGTTGTTTAAAGAATGTGACATGTCTCCCATTGTGCCACAAAGCACAGAAGAGTGCTTGGATGAATAGTGAAATATTTCTTGATTGGTATACAAATCAGTTCATCCCAAATGTGAAGAGGTTGAGAGAACAAGAAAAGAAAACTGGAAACGAATTTCTTCTACTGGACAATGCATCATCTCATCCAGAGACGGATACATTGAATGCAGTTGATGCAAATTTTAAAGTAATTTTTCTGCCTCTCAATGTAACAGCACTGATTCAACCAATGGATCAGGGTGTTATAGCAAAGCTTAAAAAGATGTACAAGAAGGAAGTCCTGCGTCGTTTATTGTTGGCTGAAGATGAAGAAAGTGTGGTGGCGTTTTCCAAAAAGCTTAATCTCAAAGACTGCTGCTATATGTTAGCTGATGCTTGGACCACCCTGTCACAGGATAATCTTAACAAGGCTTGGAATAGATTGCTTGGGGAAAAGAAGGAAATGAAACTACTGCAGTGGACACAAATGATGATTGTATAAATGAAGTTGTGGAACTGTTTCAAGCAATGCCCGGATTTTCGGACTGTGACAAAGATGATGCACACATGTGGCTAGAAGATGATAATAATTCTGGTTTTCCGTTTTTGAATGACGAAGAAATGTTGTTTTTGTGCAAGAAGAAAAAAAAATGCATGTAGTGACCGATGATAAAGACTCCTCAGAAGTACATGATGCACTTGTAGATTATGAAGAAAACCCAAAACGTCGACCAAGTCCTGAAGAGGCCTTTATAGCACTAGACACAGCGATGGCTTGGTACGAGCAAGAAGATGACAGCTGTCCTACACAGCTTCTGCTGTTGAAGAGAATGCGGGACTTAGCACCTAAAAGGAGACTATCCAGTTTTGGTGCAAAAGAGGAGTCTTCATTATTTTAAATAGTGGGCTACATCTGTGCAAGTACATGTATACGTAAGTTGCGCCTGGTTTTGAATCGTTTGTAATGTTATTTTGAAAACATTTCTCTTTCTTAAAAAATAATAATTAATACAAGTAGTACATGCACTGCAGTGTAATGAAAGATTTTGGTGATACAGTGATCTAATACAGTGTGGGTATTATTATTACAGCACAATTAAATATGTTTTATAGTGTATTTTCCTTGTGATGGTTAATTATTTTTAGAAATATGTGTACATGTACTCGATACATTATGTAATCCAATTATCCGAACATTTGATTATCCGAACGATGCTCGGTCCCATGGGGTTCGGATAAATGGAGTTCTACTGTATATATATATATATGTATATATATATATATATATATATATATATATATATATATATATATATATATATATATATATATATATATATATATATATATATATATATATATATATATATATATATATATATATATATATATATATATATATATATATATATATATATATATGTCAGAAAAACTATCTATACTGTGGATTTCAACACACAAATCGCTTTCATACTTGGCTCGTACCACTAGAGGACGACCACAGCATACAGTAGCTGACAATAATTAACTATAACACCCATAACAGGTAAGTTCCCTTTTAATGATACACTGCACACAATGAAGCCCCACACGGCTCATAATACATATGAAATACACTGACCATAAATGCCAATACATCTTGCACTACTAACAACTTGATATATAATTATCATACCCACTGGTATGGCCCTCTGGAATGGACATCACAATGACTTTCGCTCACCGGCGAACTTATGTACTAAGATCAGGCAAAACTAAATCATAAATTACTCAATATCACCGGTCTAAGGAAATGCCACTAGAAAAAATACATTAACACTCTAGCATTATCCATTATTGATCTTGCAGACTGCAATAATTGGAGAGGAATCACTCTTCTCTCAGTTCCCAGCAAAATACTAGGCACGATAATTATACAGAGAATCTCAAAAGCAGTAGACCACAAACTGAGGAAAGAACAAGCAGGATTTAGAAAGAACAGAAGATGTGTAAATCATATATTTACCCTCAGGAACATTATAGAGCAGTGCTCAGAATGGCAAAGACAGTTGTACATTAATTTCGTTGATTTTGAAAAGGCTTTTGACAGCATACATAGGGACAGTTTATGGAAAATACTGAGGGTTTATGGAATTCCAAGCTGCATAGTGTCAATCATAAAAAGCCCCTATGCCAACTTTACGTGCAGCACTGGGCAGAGCAACCTAACCTTTGAAGTGAAGACAGGAGTACGACAGGGATGCCCCTTATCAACCACTCTATTTTTAACAGTCATAGACTGGGTGATGCGCCAGAGAACAGAGAGCAGTCCAAGAGGAATAAGATGGACTACATTTTCTACATTGGAAGATCTGGAATATGCAGATGACATTGCACTGCTAGCACATTCACATCAACACATCCAGGAAAAAACGGATAGACTTAATAAGTATAGCCAGCAGGTGGGCTTGAACATCAACCTAAGGAAGACAGAGGTCATGACGCTCAATGTGAGCAACCCTGAGCCCATATCAGTAAGGAACCAGCAACTGGAACAGACAGATGCCTTCACATACCTAGGATGCATAGTAACACCAGACGGCGGAGCAAGCAAAGACATCAACAACAGAATGAACAAAGCAAGAACAGCCTTTTTTAGTCTAAACAACATCTGGAAGTCCTCTCAGTACAGCACACAATTAGGATTATATCAGAGCTGTGTGCTTTCTGTGCTTCTCTATGGCGCGGAGAGCTGGAGAGTTACAGAGAAGGAAATGTCGAAATTGTCCTCTTTTCACACAACATGCCTAAGAAAAATTTTTAAGAATCTTTTGGCCGAATATCATCACATACCAAGATCTGCTTCCTCGGAGCAAGCAAGAGGACATGCACACCATCATAGCTGGCAGACGCTGGAGCTTGGTTGGCCATGTCCTCAGAAGAGACCCCGATGCCATCACAAGAACAGCTATGCTATGGACCCCTGAAGGAAAACGAAAGAGAGGCCGACCAAAAACAACTTGGCGGAGGACTGTGGAGGCTGAGATGCAAAGAATGAACCAGAGTTGGGGTACTGTACGAAGGATGGCCGCCGACCGAGCAAAGAGGAATCAATTTGTTGGTGCCCTACAAGACGCCACCAGACGTAATGGCCACTGACTTCTTGGACAGTCGGCGGCTAAGGATCAAAGAAGAAGAAGAAGATTATCCACTACAATCCAAAGATCGCATGAAGAAAAGGCAAGCACTAGATCTGAACAACAATGGCGAACTCTCTCCAGGAAAACGATGACAGGGAACAAAAGACGACCTATCCTGGTCAATGGCCAGAAAGTCAACTCCCTTTTTGCGCCAGAATTTGCGTCCTCTTCCCTTCCGATCAACTGACCAAACGGGCTTTTTATTTTATCAATGTTGCCACTTACAGCGTGACCAACCTAATATTTTGTCGAACATATATACTGTGACTATATATATATATATATATATATATATATATATATATATATATATATATATATATATATATATATATGTTGTCACAGCGCTATTTTGCTGTACGAGAAACCGCTTGTTCATAAATCGAGCAAGCCATTCGGAAGTCAGAAAGGCTGACGAAGGTAGCCGAATGACAAGGTCATGTGGCCAGCGGAAATTTGGGCGCGAAGTCATTCGCCCAGTTTATGTGGGTAGTGGCAATAAATCTATTCATTGTGTATGTCATTATGGCTGGTTGTTGCCAAACGGTGTTGTGGATTAATAAAGGGATTCTAGCTGTTTAGCAGTGTTATTTCCTTCTTTCGGCCATTGTGCGTGCACGAGCCAGTGTTTCGTATAGTAAGTCCAACACGACAGTGCTAAAGCCCTTACGAGTGG
The DNA here is from genome assembly GCA_024509875.1 of Oreohelix idahoensis. Taxonomy (NCBI): domain Eukaryota; kingdom Metazoa; phylum Mollusca; class Gastropoda; order Stylommatophora; family Oreohelicidae; genus Oreohelix; species Oreohelix idahoensis. Next base: position 174,269 of record JAMPIV010000001.1, on the reverse strand, counting down.
GGGAAGCCAGCTAGCACCTTCCCCACCCGGTTAAATTGGCTTCTGGCAGCTGGGGAGCTCTTAGTCCTATTATGACTTCGCGCCCAAATTTCCGCTGGCCACATGACTTAGTCATTCAGCTACCTTCGTCAGCCTTTCCGGCTTCCGAATGGCTTGCTCGATTTACGAACAAGCCATTTCTTGTACAGCGAAATAGCGCCGTGACATCGATATATATATATATATATATATATATATATATATATATATATATATATATATATATATATATATATATATATATATATATATATATATATTGCTTAGAGGAGGGGAGAAAACGTCGAAAGGGGCACCAGGAGAATAAGCAGCTGAGGGCTGTCAGCTCAGGGGCGCATTCCCATAGTCAGTTATGACTGAAGGGGCTATTATTATATATATTGCTTATGATGAGCTACATTTTACTCTAACAAACCTTCTTACACGGATTTTCACCGTAATAGGATATGACGCCATTACTTTTAATTATATGCACGCAGACGATATGAAAATGATGCAGAAGTCGAAAATCGTCTGCTGGGGGCTTCTCTGTGTGTTCTTCAAGGTGTACGGACGCATTTTTGTGATGCTCATGATTTAGACATGTGTCCGCTACAAGAATCTTATATTACTAGTAAGAAACCCGTCAACATTGACGGGTTTTTAATTATAGTGTGCTCTTTCTGTTACATGTCCTAAAGACGGCACTATTTCTAATTTGATCATTTTATTACAGGTCAAAGTTATCAGATCTTTGTAGTAAAAATTATATGGATGCATTAAATACTCGTATGAAGCCATCGGGCAACCTTTCTAAATGGCATTGAGAGAAGTAATACTGCTCTAATGGACCGGAAATTGACTAATTAAGAAATAGTTCTTTTATGACAACATGTCTCGTAAATGTTCGTGTATCTTTTAAAATCATGCCCTGGTGGACTGTGTCCTGGATATATCAAAATCCATAATTTGCTTGTTATGACTGACGCTGTGCTTGTCTTTGTGCTGCTTCATGTTGTCGTCGTATTGCTGCTTCTTCTAGAGTCTTGCTTGCTCGTTGTGATTGACGCGATCGTCTCTTCCTCTTAGCATCTGCAGCTCGTTTTGCAGCCATCTTATCATTTTGATCCATAATAATAAGTCTACAACACTTTAAATTAAAATGTTATCTTGAAGAAACAATCAAAAACTTACATTTTAAGGTTATTTTTAACAAAATGATGAGTTAAATCCGTTTCCGAAATGAAACTGGGTTCTACAATCAAAAACTTACATTTTATCATATATCACTGTCACTCACTTTGTGTTGCACAATTCACCGACTTTTCTTCATTGAGTGTAACTATTTTCGGGAGAGTACATATAAGGGAAACAATACAATTAATGTCTAACTTTCAACCATAGTTGCACCCCTTAGATGTGACCGACGTAGAAACGGCGAGAATTATGGATTTTGATGATTTCATCCACACTGCTGATGTGAAGTCCATAACATTGGTTTGTGAAAGAGGAAAGTATATTATACGATTTATGATTCATATCAATATTCGTCATGTCAAGTTAGGTGACTGAACTGCGGACTTGGGATGGTCAGGCTAGATGTAGCTTATGATCTATTAACTTTGATGAACATGTGTTCGAGCATTATTCCAGTATTCTACTGATGCACATTAATACTAAAAATGGAGCCACGTTGTAATGTGAATAAAGCGATGTCTTCGTTCTCAACACCAGTGCTTATCTGAAGTTCCTTCGCTGTTGGCGTTAGCATTATATGTTCGTTCACACTTGGCGACAGTCACACATTTTAAACGCAACAATAATCTATTTATATATTTATATTTATATGTGTGTGAAAAGCCGTCCCGTATTTCATTACCTCTTCACTTTGTCCTAATGTATATAACAGGATCATATATTGACCCATTTTTTTTTATTTTGAGAAGGGAACTCAAGACACATGACAAATATGAGAGGAATAACGAAGATATGGAAAGACTTTTAACTCATCTCAATGCATAAAGAGCTTGACGGAATTTGTTGAAAAACCCGCCTTCACAGGAAGATAAAGCGTGATGAACAACTGAAATCATGAAGCCCATTATGACCCAGTATTACTTTTTGTTTTTAATCCCGTCGGTTTCGGTGACTGCACGTAGTGTTCCCTGTAACGGGCCCTCCCAGTTGATCGGGTAGCGAGGCAGTGGTTTTCTGTGTTTGGCTCGTGTGTCCATAAAGCGCAGCCCTTGTCGTGAAGTGCGCAGGGCGTCGCATTTCAGTTATCTTTGCTCGACACAGGTCTCGAACAAGCCCCGCTCTAGCAATGAGTTGTGGGCCGACAGTTATTAAGATGGTGTCGCTATCGGCCAGTCCTGTCCGATTAGGTGAACGTCTTGTCGACAGGCGGCCAGTGGTTCTCGTCTAAGACGAAGAAAGCAAGAATAAATTCGTCGGGGCCGCCGGGATCCTGTCAGCACACAGCGATGTCTCTCTCCCCGCGCGAGAGCTGGAAGAAGACGCACGTATGTCCGTACAGTTATCGGGTTGATATTGCCAGTAGTCATATGCTTGTCTCAAAGATTAAGCCATGCATGTTTAAGTTTACACTGTCTCACGGTGATACCGCGAATGTCTCATTTAAACAGTCGAGGTTCCTTAGACGACACGCTCCTACTTGGATAACTGTGTCACTTCTAGGGCTTATCAAGTTCCAACCCTCGTAGAAAGAGTGTTTTTGTTAGTTCAATCATCGTTGCCCTATGCGGGCGCGGCGTTTCCATTGGTGACTCTGGATAACTTTGTGCTGATCGCATGGCCTCACGTGCTGGCGACGCATCTTTCAAATGTCTACCCTATCAAATGTCGATGGTGACATGCCTACAATGTTTGTAACGGGTAACGGGGAATCAGAGTTCGATTCCGGAGAGGGAGCATGAGAAACGGCTACGACATCCAAGGAAGGCAGCAGGCGCGCAACTTACCCACTTCTGGCACGGGGAGATAGTGACGAAAAATAACAATACGAGACTCTTTCGAGGCACCGTAATTGGAATGAGTACACTTTAAATCCTTTAACGAGGATATATTGGAGGGCAAGTCTGGTGCCAGCAGCCGCGGTAATTCCAGCTCCAATAGAGTATATTAAAGTTGTTGCAGTTATAAAGCTCGATGTTGGATCTTAAGGCGGGCGGTCTGGCTCTCTCCCGATGGTGCTCTTCGCTAAGCGTCCCGGGTGGCCGGCGCGTTTACTTTGAAAAATAAATAGAGTGTTCAAAGCAGGCCTCGGCTGCCTGAATAATGGTGCAAGGAATAATGGAATAGGACCTCGGTTCTATTTTGTTAGTTTACGGACCTGATTAAAAAGGACAAACGGGGGAATTCGTATTGCGGTGTTAGAAGTGAGATTCTTGGATCGCCGCAAGACGAGCTACTACGAAAGCATTTGTCAAGAATGTTTTCATTAATCAAGAACGAAAGTCAGAGTCGCGAAGACGATCAGATACCGTCGTAGTTCTGACCATAATCGATGCCGACTAGCCATCCGCAGGAGTTGCTTTGATGACTGTGCGGGCAGCTTCCGGGAAATCAAAGTGTTTGAGTTCCGGGGGAAGTATGGTTGGAAAGCTGAAACTTAAAGGGATTGACTGACCGGCACCACCAGGAGTGGAGCCTACAGCTTAATTTGACTCAGCATGGAAAAACTCACCCGGTTTAGACACTGTAAGGATAGACAGATTGATAGCTCTTTCTTGATTCGGTGGGGGTGCGAGACTACCATCTGAGGAATTGTGGCTGAACGCCTCTAAGTTAGAATTCTGCCCGGATATGCGACGATATTGTTAGAACCACTGCGTCGGGAATAATCGATATGGTCGGGATGCGGGGTTCACGCCCCAGCCCGATTTGGTTGAGCCGCAGTACGAGGTCTCTGCCGTCCCTGCTATATCATATATGTATACATATATGTTCTGGTGCCAGAAAGCATCTGATGCGCTGTTCCTCTGGACTCAACAGCAGAGGCATGCTGCATGGTCAACAGCTTGACCTCTTTATCCAAGTGCCCAACATCGTGCCCACAGAGACATCGTTCCGGGAGCGCGTTCCCTGAGTCAGAAATGGCTGAATGGGATAGACGATGGGGACGGTTTCGGTGAAACAGCCAAGTAATAATAAAAAGTAAAAAATACATAAATTTGTGTGCGCCTGCGAAAAGAAAACCATGGGGATATATATTAGTGGTTCTAAATGACATTTTATCCGACAACGTTTCGAAAGAGTTAAAACACTTTTCGGCGGAACGGCGAAACATTAAATACATACATACATGCGTGTGCGCGCATGGAACAATAGCGGTATAGCGATATTTACAAGTGGGTCGTAATATTGTTTAGTATCCGACACAATTTAAAAAGAGTTAAAAACACGTTGTACCGTACCATCTAAGTCTATATATAATTCTACATGACACATAAAATATTGCTTTCAAACTCCATTACCTTATAAGGTCTTGCTACTTCCGTGGGTATTTATCATATTTACAGCTTACTACCTTATAGATCTATTACTGATAATCTCTTTCAAGTTTGCACTGTCTTGTAATTATTGATCACAAAAAGGTCTGGGCGGAAGCTATTACGTAACTTTCCATGCTCCAACATCACATTTGTTATCTTACATTCCGTGTTTTAATCTTTAGCCAGATTGTCATCGGACGTGTTTATTGGGCACCGCATAGTTGCTAACTGTTTTCTTGTCTCCAAATAACGCCTGTCCATCCATACTGGAACATGTCAATAACACAGTTTTCTTGTATCTTCCCAGACAAGAAGTCTAGATTAACAACAGGTTGTCGCTCGGTGAAGACTTTTAATCCGTCTGAAGCGGCGACAACGAGTAGGCAATGTGGCAACTTCATTTGGCACAAACAATTGTTTAATGAGAATTTTTTTTTTTACAAACCCCAAATTTTGCACCGGTGTAATGACAGATCAGTGCGCCTATACTTTTTTTTTTTTTTTCCTTAACCAGCGGCCTTTGGGCTTTCAGCCCTTCGGCCCAATGACATGTCATTGTGAGGCTGGGGAACCTGAGGACTTTCCTTCCAACCCGGTCAGGAGCTTCGCTCCTTCCCATCCACAGAGGGTTTATCACAGGAGCCGTTCAGGCTATTCAGTCAAATTTCCGACCGTAAACATTTCTTCAAACGCCGACGCCCGGGTTTGAACCATGAACACCTGGTCGCCAGTACAACGCCGAAGCCATTACACCAGCGCGGCTCCCTGCGCCTATACTTAAAATAACAAAATATTTGCATTATTTAAATGCTGGCAGCACTGGTATTTCATATGTTAGAACCGTCATTTTTTAAATGTTAGATTTATTTAAAAACAAATCAGCTTCTTTCCACCAAGTTTCAAGCTTGTACACAATGCAGTCCACTTGAAATGAACTCGCTTAATTCGAAGCAATTCTTATGGTCCCAGCCAATCGTCTTCTTTGGCTCTGTTTAAAAAAAAAAAACCCCGGTTAAGTCGAGTTCTGATAACTTGAATTGTCGAAAAAGTCTCAGCATCGTGCCCTATGATAAGTCTTTAAGAAGCGAAAAGGGAATGATGATGATTAATTACTCAGAAGATTGTGACTTTGAAAAGGATTTGGTAGAACTGTGCGCTTCTTTAATCGCCTGTCCAATGATCTGTACCAAATCTGTTTGCTTATTACTTAATTCCATTTCCTTTGTTTTATTTACTTTGGGGTGTAGCACTTTCTTCACTGTATCTAATGTTAGTCTCTTTTGCTGCAAGTTTTGCTGTTTAATATGTGATAGTTGTGACGTTCTAATTCAGATCAAACAGACATACAATACACATGACCGAGAACAGGTAGAAATATTCCGGTTAACCCGACAAGGGGGGAACAAAAGGCAATGCCAGAATAATTTCTTCACAACAGAAAACTATAGCTATGGCCAACCTCCACAAGCGTGAGGGGAAAACGTTATGGCGCAGTTGGAAGCGTTATATTTTCATTAGATTGGCAGATACTGCTGTGTTGGAGACAAACAAAGACGATAGCAGTGTGGACAGAAGTTGATGCAGCTAATCTTGATCCAAACACATTTTCACACGCACACACCATTCTTCCAGAGAGACTCACCGTATTTTTGCATCAAGTTGTTTCATTAGCTCCTCATCCTTCATTAGGACAATTTCTAGTATAGACTGTTCTTCGTCTGTAAGCGTCAACAGGTTAATCGTGTAATTGTTGATTGGAGGAATAATTGGCAACGCCTTAGATTCTGTTGACGTGTCCTTGTCGTCCTCTGGTTCACCTTTCTGATCACCACTTTTATTCTTTTCAGATCTGCTGTGATGTTTTTTGCCATGTTTATTTTTGGCCTTCTTGTCATCATGTTTTGACTTGGACTTCGTTTTTTCTTTACCTTTTTTTTTACCCTTTTTCTCACCTTTATCTTTATCCTTTTTCTCATCTTTATCTTTATCCTTTTCTTCATCTTTATCTTCATCCTTTTCTTCATCTTTATCTTCATCCTTTTGTTCATCTTTATCTTCATCCTTTTCTTCATCTTCATCTCTTTTTTTATGTTTTTCTTTACTTTCTTTTTTACCCTTTTCCCTTTTTTTTCCAGACTTGTATGCCATATTACCTTTAAAGAGTAAATAAAACATTAGAAAACCATTATATGTGTGTGTGTGTGTGTGTGTGGGTGGGTGGGTGTGTGTGTGTGTGTGTGTGTATGTATGTATGTATGTACGTACGTACGTACGTATGTATGTATGTATGTATGTATGTATGTATGTATGTATGTATGTATGTATGTATGTATGTATGTATGTATGTATGTATGTATGTATGTATGTATGTATGTATGTATGTATGTATGTATGTATGTATGTATGTATGTATGTATGTATATATATATATATATATATATATATATATATATATATATATATATATATATATATATATATATATATATATATATATATATATATACATATATATATATATATATACATATATATATATATATATATATATATATATACTGAAGCACATTAAAAACGCACCACTATTATATATACTGATGCCGAGAAGCTGGAAAAAAAAAGTGTGGGAATGGATTTTCCCCGTGTTTGTCATGAGGTAGAGAGCGAATGGCTGCTGGAATGGAAAGTGCATGATTCAACCCACGGGTTTGTGTACAGACTACATGAAAACAATGAAAGTTACACGTGCAACACGATTCCCAACAGCTATGACGCTGAAAATGTGTACGCGTTGTGGCAGTATACTCGGTATAAAAAGGCCGTTGAGACAAAACACCCAGTACATGTGCTTGAAATGCCACGACTATCTGAAAACGACCGCCAACGAGCCATTGGTATGTTGGAGACCGGAATGAGCTCGTGGGCCATTGCCAGAATGATGAATTGCCATCACAGCACTATTGTACGTCTCAATGAACGTTACGGAACCACTGGCAGTGCCCGGGATAGACTTCGGAGTGGCCAACCACGAGTTACTACCCCTGCGCAAGATCGTCATATTGTGCTGAGTCACCTAAGGAATCGTTCTCTCCCGGCAAGTCAAACAGCAAGAGCAATAGTGAGTAGACGTGGGCAAGTCTCTCGAATGACAGTCATACGACGACTCAGAGATACAGGCCTTACTGCAAGACGACCTTATGTTGGGCCAAACTTGACTCACAGACATCGTCAGCAGCGCCTGCAATGGGCAGAGCAACATGTCAGATGGACTAGACTGCAGTGAAATGCTGTCCTATTCACAGACGAGAGCAGATTCAACATATCCTTTGCTGATGGACGTATGCGGATTTGGCGACGGTGTGGAGAGCGCTTTGCAAACTGCTGTGTTCGTCAGCACAACCGATTTGGAGATGGCAGTATTCACATTTGGGGAGGATTCAGTTTTCACCATCGCTTGCCTCTTCACGTCTTCCGTGGAAATGTTAATGCTGTGACATATCCAGATGAGGTTCTGGATGCATTGGTTGCTCCTGCGTTCACAAATTATCCAGACTTGCAGCTTCTCCAGCAGGATAACGCACGTGCGCACACCGCATGCATTACGCAGCAATATCTACAGTAGCAGAACATTGTGACGATTGATTGGCCTCCCTATCACCAGAAATGTCCCCTATAGAACATCTGTGGGACGAGCTTGGACGCAGAGTCTACAGGCAAGGTTCTCCAGCTAATCTGCAACAGCTCGAAGCTGCTCTTACACGTGAATGGGGCTTGATTCCCCGGAATTTCCTTTAGAGACTTGTGCGTTCTATGCGGAGCCGCTGCCAAGCTTGTTTGCAAGCACACGGTGGACATACCAGATACTGAGGATAGTGTGAATGAATCTTTTTATTGGTTGCATTTTTGGTTTTCTCCCTTGCCTGCACAGAATGCAATGAATTTAATAACAATCAAATGTACAAATTAATGAACAGCATGATTCATAGGAAAATGAATAAAGATTCCAAATATGTAAATTTGTAAACACATATATTTACATTTCACACTCTGTTCCTGGATTATACAAGTGGTGCGTTTTTAATGTGCTTCAGTATATATATATATATATATATATATATATATATATATATATATATATATATATATATATATATATATATATATATATATATATATATATATATATATATATATATATATATATATATATATATATATATATATATATAGGGAGTGTAGTAAAGTACTCTGTGTGACACAGCGCTCAAATTTCCCCGATTCAAAAATCTAGTTAACGTAAATTTACAACCTATAACCCACTACTACTATGTTTGAAATTCGTCAAGGGCAAGGTCAAACCTACCGCTAAAAATTGGACAAAATAATTTGAATTTTCTACTACCCCGTTAAAAATCTATAAATAATTTCCATGTTTGACCTTGGTCTGAAGGCCACGGCAAATCAACCGCTAGAAAATTAACTAACGTACTCTTAAAATCTATTAATAACTACAGCATTTGAAATTTGTCTCAAGGCCATCGTCAAATCAAACCGCCAACATTTAAATAAAGATTTGAATTTTCTAACACCAAGCGTAAAAGTCCCATCCCCAAATACACACACACGCTCCACCCTTCCCATATATTTATGAACGTACGCCGTAAAGTTTGGCAACTAACCAAAGTGTTACCTCGTTTTATAGGGGAGAGGGGAGATTGTTTAAAATGGAAAGCAAGCCTAATCGGTGTGTTTGGAAAAACTTAGATAATGTATTTCTTTATAAATAAAGAGAGTTTAAATAAAAGGGATGTCTTGAATTGTAGCGTTAATATTGTTAAATATAATACCATAAGAATTTCCCTTATAATAAATTATCTGGCCTTACAAACATTTATTTTACTAATATTTTAGTTCAGTGAAAGGAGCAAATAATTACTTAAAAATTACCCATATGAAAACTGGGACAAATAATTAAAAAAACCTATATAGGAAGATAGAGGAGAGTTGTCTGTTTAATAATCACTTTCAATATTAAAAATCGACCCATTAATAACAAAGATATTGTATAAATAAAATTGAGACAGACGAACAAACAAACTTCTGAACAGTTCAATTTGATAGCCTTCTGAAAAGTTAAATTTTCTTAACGCGTTTCTGATTGGTTAATTGTAGTTTAGGATGGGGCGATAAAATTAACAATCTGCCGGCATAGTGCGCCATTTGAGAAAAACTAAAACACAGACAGATGGAGAGCAGATGCAAAGCATTGATGTTGAATGCCTTTGCCGTCTGGACGATAGCGGTCTGAACTTGAACCATTAACCGCCAGTCAATCTTGTGATTGTGTGATTTATTTTTTACTTGCGGTAAGATAAATAAGTTTATTGATATTTCATTAGTGCGCCATAATTTTGTGTCGTTCGACATTGCCTATTGGGAGAGAAATTGGGGTCACGACAACCCAAGTAGGAATGTACCTAAAGCAGATTTATTTGGAAAGTGAAATAAAATGTGTAAAAATGTTTGAATATTGCCATAAAATATTACGACTGTAAGTCCAGAAGCTACTAGCAGTTTTCTGCAGTGCATTAGTGTTCAAATAACACATGAAAACCTACATAGGATGTTTGCCCAAAATATTTAACAGGTCACAAGAAGAACATTGTATACCCCATCTGATTCTATGGAAGAAAATCAATGCTTAAGGGGTCAGTGGCGTTGCAGCCATATGGGAACAGTATGAAAACACTGGAAGAAAAATGGTCAAACAAAAATAGGGTTTGGTGCAATTGGTTGGCACGCGTAGCTGACCCTCCTTTTGAATGTATTATTGATAAAATTGTGGAATGATATTATAGATATGATATTAAGAGGGGAAAATAACCTTCTTATTGCAGGGTTGAATTGCCAAATTAAAAAGTGACATAACCCCTGGAAATTCAGAACCTGTGGGCACAGAGAGAGCTTCTTATATAACTGCATGCTTCCTGCCACATCAGCATCCAGGGGAACTCTGAAATATTTGTTGTTCTTGAAGATTCTCAAGCCACCACCACAGACAACCTTTTAAGATAAGTCCATTAAAATTGGCACTTGAGGACTCATCCTTATCATTCCACCCAAATACAATAAATTAAAGGGGGGCATGATGAAACACACAAACCCTCAAATCATTGACAGAATTCTTATCCAGTGTTAACATATTCCAGTAGGGAGTACAAACCTATTGATATTTTAGACTTATAATTTTATGGACAGGATGTCCACCCTATTTATTTAAACTTGTAAATAAAGAAACATTTCTTTTTGAGTTGAAAATTCCTGTTCCAGAAAATTGAGGTTCAGAAATATTAAAAATTGTAATATAATTATATAAATTTACACACAGTCTTATTTAATTCAATTATATTGAGTTACAGTTGTGTTTGTTTTATTGACACATCACTATACCTACAGTACCCTAGACACGTAGCCATAGAACATACCCAGAAAATATTTCCCAGAGTGAGATCTCAGAGAGGTAGCGGACAGGTACCCTGAGAATACAACATCATCAACAATTAGTCTCAGGGACTTACACAGCTTGACCTCACTCTGTTTACACTTAGTTGAGTAACACCAATAACCTCTCATATTACAACAGGAAGCCGATATAGCATAGTGGTTAGTGCACTGGCTTCCTAGCTCAGTGGTCTATGGTTCGATCCGCAGATGAGGTGGGATTTTTTTAGGCCGAAAACAGCTCCTGGGTCGACCCAGCCCCAATTGGGTACCACAGCAACTCTGGTTTAGCGATATCTTCAATACAATAGATAAATAAAATAAAATATTATAAAATATAAAGTCAAAATAAGGTAGAAATAAAATATTGGGTTGCGCTTAGCTTCTTCGCCCCGCCTGCAAACGTATCGCTTTCCATAGGCCTTACTGTAGTGAAAATAAATATAACATCTTTTGACCCAAATCGTAGCGTAAAATTTTGTTCTAGACGGAATAAAAACACGAAAGGAAGGGAAAGGAACGACAGAAAAATTGCCATCGACACGCGTTGTTTGGAATCGAAAATAGAAACGTATGCGCGATCTTGCTAGCGGCAGATTTAAAATTACGACGCAAGGCCACCACTTGCCTCGCCTTACATTCACGCAGTGGAAATGTATAAACACACACACCGCTCGCTTTGCTTGTAGAGTAGCGTAAATTTTGACAAACACAGACAGTGTCGTTTTAGTTTGAAAAAAAGCGTTAGAAAAGGGGAGACAGATGGTGGTTTTCTAGATTCAAATAATATTGACGACTAACATGGAAAAGATATGGAAATACGAACTATAATACTTAGGGTTATAAAACTTAGATATATAAATGGCATATGATCTCCTGATCAATAATATGTTTCAAATTACAAAATCGGCCAATTAATAACCCAGCTATTGCTAAAATACCATATATGTTAGAACAGACTGACGAACGGACTATCGTCCTTGCTTGTCCTATCGGTAACATTTGGGGACGAAAATTTGAAAAGCGAGGCAGAAGAGGGTAGACAAAACCAAGTGGGGAAGTCTAGGAGTAAGTGAGAGGTGGTATTGAAATTTTGTTAGCCCAAAAACCAAGCCTATTTTTAGATGTAATGCCAAGTTCGGACGGACCGACCGACAGAAGTACACCTAGTTGTTTGGAGTTTTGTTTCTCTTTTTTAAACTTTGAATTCGAAATTTGATAGACGCCGATTTCTATTGGCCAGAGTAGGGGATATTGAGAACGCCATTTGAAATAAATGTTCCCTTAAACAGGTCGATTGATAGACCATAAGTTTGACTTGCTTCACCATATAATAAATACATAAAGCAGTCATAGTCTTGCAGCGGCTCAGCTAGATTTGTGCCATATCAGCGTACCTGTGTGTATTTCATTGAATTTGGGGTAAGAAAGAAATTATTAATATTTTATTTAAAAATTTGAGTGTGAGATACTGCCATATGAAAAACAATTACGACTGTAAGTACATAGGTCCCTAGCAGACTTATGCAGGGCCTAGAGGTTGATCCACAATATTAACAAACTACCAGAGATGTAGAATCAAAAGATTGTATAGAGTGTCAGCAAATATCATATCACCCATCATATTTTGTGGAAAAAGATCAATGATAATGGCAGAGGTGTTGCAGCCATTAGGGAAGAGGAAAAAGAAAACTGGTACAAACTGTAACATCAAACTATGAGGATGAGCTGGGTTGGTCATAGAGATCTGACCATGTTCTTTTATTTTGAATGTGTTGTTTGTGGAAATGGTAGCATAAATACTATGTAAAGAAGGAACCATAAATTTCATGTTGCAGGGTTTCTTTGTCTGGCACTGTGCTAGTGCCAGATGTTCTGAAGTGAACGACTCTGTATGAGAGTGGATGTGTCTCTAGTGGTACAAGCTTTCTACCACTGGAGTAGTAATATTGGTACACGCTGTCTACTATATTACCTCAGAACAAGTGAGGCAGTGGCCGTTGGCCGGAAAGACAACTATATTTCAACTAAAGTGCCAGATAAGTGATTATGATCTGGCACACGACATTTCATCAACCGAGAATATTATAGACTGATTATATTATTAAAACCACCATTTCCACCCAATAAAGTTAAACTGAGATTAGTGAATAGTAACATGGGTATGATGTAAACACCCCAACCCGCCATCAAGTATCAGTTAATTAGTACAAGAGATATATTAATACTATTCTTAGATTTTAAAAGTATGTGTTTGGACAGATTGTCCATTATGTGTAATTGCTTTTATCTGTATACATATATAAATATATAATTTTATTTCATTTCATTTTGATAGTCCTGACCAAAATAATATTAGGTTCAGGACTAAATAAAGTGTAAAAAGATTGTTCAGTACCAAAATTTAAAACACTGTGTTAGTTGAGTTGATCATAGAATTAATAAGTGTTTGGTTATTTTGGTATCATTACACCACATTTGCATTACCCTAGACATTGAGACGTAGTCACCATTTATCATAAGTAAAATATAACTCTGAGTGAGATCTTAGGGTGGTAGCAGAAAGGCTCCCTGAAAACACACCCCATCAATTGTTAAACTCAGGGGCCTTCACAGCTTTACCTCACTCAGTTAGAAATAAAATACAACACCAACATTCATAACATCTAAACCCACCACATATATTGGGTAGCTCGCTCCAGGATTTAAAATTATTAATAATTAGAAATTCAATATTGTATCACTATTGTCCCTAGAGGTTAAAAATATCCTATAATAAAAATTACAGTACTTTAAGGTGGAAATTAACAGTTGATGAAGTGTCACAGCCAGTAGTTAATTAATTAGTCATAGTTGGTAATTTTCTTTGTTAGAGTTTTAAATTTGTCTTAGTATATTGATAAAGTTGCTTAAGAAAGAATGGCAGACTTGGCCAAGTTTAGATCTGCTGCTGTGCTGGCTGGAAAACAAGAGATGGGTATGGGTGGACCAGAGCTGGTCCAGTATGTATCAGCTGAAGTTGACAAATTTATTGCTAGAGATAGGGAAGACAGGGAGGCAGAAAGAAAATTAGAATCTGATACATTGGCTGAAGAAAAGAAATTAGAAGCTGAGAAAGAAATTAAAAGGTTACAGATTGAGGCTGACAAAGAGGCTAGGGCATTGGAGGCGGATAGGGAGGCTGAGATTAAACGGCTCCAATTTGAAGAAAAGAAATTGGAGGCTGAGGCTAAGAAATTGGAGGCAGAGGAAAGAAGACTGGCTGCTGAAAGGGAGGCAGAAAAGGAGGAGAAGACATTACAGAGGGAGCACGAGTTACGACTAAGGGAGTTGGAATTTCAAGGCCATGCTCCCGAAAATGGTGCCAGCCCCTCTACCTCCGATGCCACTGCCAGTCAGGGGGCCTCAACCTCAGCTATGGGGTTTCATCTAGACCATTTTGTTGAGAAAGATGATTACATAGAGTCCTTCTTAAGCAGATTTGAGGTTTTAGTCACCACTTATGGGTTAGAAAAAGAAAGGTGGAGTTTAAAGTTATCCCATGGTCTTAGGGGAACATCTTACGAAGTGTTTGCAAAGATGAGCAGGGATGACCAAGACAATTATGACATGTTAAAGCAGGCTTTGTTGTTAAGATATGAGAAGAATGGAGAATTTTATAGGAAAAAATTTAGAAATGCCAAGCTTTTGTCTGGGGAAACATACCACCAATTCTCTGCCAGATTGGAAACCTATTTGAAGAAATGGACTGCTCTGGGGAAGACCCAAGATCTTAAAGAGATGATCATGATAGAGCAATTACGAGAGTCCATGGCTCCAGACCTGAGAAACTTTCTCATGGAACAAGGTGCAGAGAGGTTGGGGGAGGTATTAAATGTCGCTGAGAGGTATCAGGCAGCCCAGGCAGAAGTGGATGGCACGAAGAAGAAACATTTAGAAAATTATAAATCCCCACAAAACTCTAATAAATTTGAAAATAAAGATCAGGGAAACCGAGGTAAACCCAACTTTGATAGGCCAAGAGTTGATTATCGAGATAGAAACCAAAAGTTCAATGACCGAAAATATGATGATAGAAAACCTTTCCACCAAGGAAAGTTATGGTGTAAATGGTGCAAGAGGGACACTCATAACACCAATGTTTGTAAAAGGAAACCTTCTACCTTCGCTGCTATGAAAACGGGGAACACGGGATTAAAGGACAAACCCGCTGAACAGCAGGAACCTTATCACCACCAAGTTTGTGAAGATATTGTATGCAATGGGGTCACCATCAGGTGCCTTTATGATACAGGATTAGATTTTGATTCTGTTGTGAGTTCTCACCTAGTAAACCCAGATCAGTATACCACAGAAACCGTGGAGATACAAGGGGCAACTAAGGATGTAGCTACCATGACACTTCCCATCGCCAGGATAACTGTGAAAACTCGCTATGTGGAAGGAGTAATCAAAGCAGCAGTGATAAACGAACCAATCTACCCTCTGATATTGGGGTGTAGATATGTCTTCTTGGGGAATCCCAAGAGACCTGTGATCATGGCAACTTTGCAGACCAGATCACAGTCAAAGAAGGAGGAGGATAATCCTATAAATACTCATCCAGAGGAGATGAGGAAGGCACAGGCGGAGGACAGATCACTCAAGCCATGTTTTAAGAAATTGCCTAAATGCCATACACCTCCAAGCAAAGGAGACTACTATATGAAGAATAAACTCTTATATAGGAAGACCGGAACTCGTTCAAATGGTCACGGACAACTGGTACTTCCCAAGATGTTTAGGGCAGACGTAATAAGGAGTTTACATGTTGGAAAAGATGGGGACCACGAGAAAGTAGGTACCATCTGCCAAAAGGTTTCTCAAAAATATTATTGGCCAGATGTAATGATAGACATTGAAAATTTTGTAGAAGCCTGCGGCATATTTCATGAGGGAACACCCACAAGTGGGGAAAATGATCAGGACCTAGAAACGCCGCGGGGCAAACCTAGGCCTGAAAATAAAAATAAATATAATAAAGTAGACATAGTGGAATGGGAACCCCCTTTTCACACCCAGTCTTCAATTGAATTGGTTAGAATGGTCACTATGCGGCGAGTACAAAGAGTGATTCTACCCCAGAATAAGCCGACAATCCCTCGGTCGGAATTATGTGAACTGGAGGAAGATAAAAGAGAGAGAAGATCTCTCACAAGGAAATTAAAGTGAGGAGAAAACCCCAGGAAACGAATTGGTAGTGGACGATTTGTGAGTGATTATAAAAGAAAGAAACGTCCTCACCATAAGGCTTCCAATGTCAGGGACATTACCCGTGCCATGAAAAATAAGTCGACAATATTAAAGGTCCACATGTAGCCTTATTGAGGACGTGGACTGATGAGAAGACAGAAGAAACTGTTACCTCATCCTATCAATATGTGAACGAGCTGACCACTCGTCTTAAAACTGGCTGGAAACTTGCTAATGATAATTTGAGACAAGCCAGAAAAAAACCTGCTGCATATTATAATAAGAAAGCGAAAGATAGGGAACTAGAGGTGGGAGAGAAGGTGCTTCTTCTACTACCCGGCAGCAGTAACAAATTGAAAATTGGATGCAAGGTCCATATACCGTTCTAGAGAAGGTGTCTTAAACAAACTATAAGATAGATAAGAAGGGGAAAGAGAAAATTTATCACGTGAACCTTCTAAAGAAATATCTGGACAGACAAATCCAGGAAGGAACACACTTAATGACCTTGTCTATCGCAACGGAGATGAAAAACGAACCACTCGCCTCTCACGAATACCCCCTAAACCCCTGTGAGACAGCTGCACAGGTAAAAGTCAGTAAACACGACGAAAAATCAGAGGGAGAGGGTTCAAAAGGTTCTGGATGATCATACGGACGTGTTAACGGATAAACCGGGGCACACCAATTTGTTGGAATATGATATGAAACTATTAGACCCAACACCCATCTGTATGAGAGCCTATTCTATTCCGTTCGCTAAGGAAAAAGCGTTGAAAGAGGAGATAGAGTATTTGTTGAAAGAAGGGATTATTTCTCACAGTGAATCTCCTTATAGCTCTTGTGTGGTTTTGTTGAGGAAACCATCTGGGGAACATAGACTGTGCATAGATTACAGGAAACTGAATGCTGTCACAGAAAGTCAGGTGGATCCATAACCTGATATAAATCAATTATTTGCCAGACTGAACAAGGCAAAATATTTTTCTAAGGTGGATCTTAGCAAAGGCTATTATCAAATTCCAGTAAAGCCTGAGGTTCGACCTTATCTAGCCTTTAGCACCTCGGAAGGACATTATGAGTTCAACATGTTGCCGTTTGGATTGAAAAATGCTCCGAGTGTGTTTTCTAGGATGATGCGAAAATTGTTGGATCCACTGAATAATCCATGCATCATTAACTTTATGGATGATATCCTCATCGCTACTGAAACGTTTGAGGAACACGTTAACTCTTTGACTATGTTGTTTGATAGACTCAGAGAGGCTAATTTTACCGCTAGACCAACAAAATGTTGTATTGGATGTAAAGAGTTGGAATTCTTGGGACATACGGTATATCAGGGTAGCATGACCCCTGACCCCAAGAACCCTGAGAAATTGCAGAGAGCACCGAGGCCACAAACAAAAAAAGATGTGCGATCTTTTGTGTCGTTGTGTGGATTATATCAAAAATATATTAAAAATTTTAACTCTATATGTGCTCCTCTGACGGATTTAACTCGTAAGGGAAATCCTGATAAAATTACTTGGTCAGCGCAGTGTGAATTGGCATACCAGGAGTTAAAAGAAAAGCTCACAAGCAAGCCTATATTGAAATTGTCTGACTTGAGTCAAGAATTTGTTGTGAGAACGGACGCCAGTAACGTGGGACTAGGAGCCACATTATTACAGAGGTCCACCTCACAAGATGGGGAACTGAACCCAGTCGCTTATGCTAGCGCAAGTTGAACAAAGCGGAACAAAACTATTCAACAAGTGAGAAATAATGTTTAGCTTTAATCTGGGCTATAAAAAAGTTCCAGATCTATCTCTATGGTAGAACATTTGTGGTCCAAACGGATCATCAGCCGCTCGTATTTCTGTCACAGGCAAAGCATGAAAATGCTCGATTATTACGATGGTCGTTGCTCATACAGCCTTATTCATTCACTATCGAATACATTCCCGGGTCACAAAACGTGGGTGCAGATTTTTTGAGTAGACACCCTTATGACGAAAATCAGAGTATTCACAAGGCATAGGAGCAAAATTTTATCTATGTGTATTTCAGATTGTGAACTTGCTTCAGATAGCATGTTCTAAAGTGGGGAGATGTGTAGCGATATCTTCAATACAATAGATAAATTAAATAAAACATTATAAAATATAAAGTCAAAATAAGGTAGAAATAAAATATTGGGTTGCGCTTAGTTTCTTCGTCCCGCCTGCAAACGTATCGCTTTCCATAGGCCTTACTGTAGTGAAAATAAATATAACATCTTTTGACCCAAATCGTAGCGTAAAATTTTGTTCTAGACGGAATGAAAGACACGAAAGGAGGGGAAAGGAACGACAGAAAAATTGCCATCGACACGCGTTGTTTGGAATCGAAAACGTATGCGCGATCTTGCGAACGGCAGATTTAAAATTACGACGCAAGGCCACCACTTGCCTCGCCTTATATTCACGCAGTGGAAATGTATAAACACACACACCGCTCGCTTTGCTTGTAGAGTAGCGTAAATTTTGACGAACACAGACAGTGTCGTTTTAGTTTGAAAAAAAAAGCGTTAGAAAAGGGGAGACAGATGGTGGTTTTCTAGATTCAAATAATATTGACGACTAACATGGAAAAAATATGGAAATACGAACTATAATAATTAGGGCCATAAAACTAGATATGTAAATGGCATATGATCTCCTGATCAATAATATGTTTCAAATTACAAAATCGGCCAATTGATAACCCAGCTATTGCTAAAATACGAGGGGCGTTCAGAAAGTAATGCACCACATCGTTTTTCTCAGGAGCTGTTTATTCAAAAAGCATGAAATTTATACCATAATATACATGGATATGTCATATAAACATCGGTATTATTCAACATAATCCCCATCAACTTGTACGGCTTTATGCCAGCGCGAAACAAGTGCATGTATTCCTAGCCCGTACCAGATTTTGTCTTGATAATGTAGCCATTTCTTCGCTACATGAATCACTCCTTCATCATCTTCAAACCTTGTCCCACGGAGTGCATCTTTAAGTGGATCAAATAGATGAAAATCAGAAGGTGCCAAATCGGGACTATAGGGTGGATGGGGTAGTACAGTCCAACCCTATTTGGTGATTGCTTCCCGTTTTGCCAGACTTGTGTGAGGGCGCGCATTGTCGTGAAGGAGAAGCAGGTCTGCTGGATTCTTGTGCTGCCGAACTCTGCGAAAACGTTGACTGAGTTTTTTTCAATGTCTTAATGTAAGCTTTCGAACTGATTGTCTCTCCTCTTGGCATAACGTCCACAAGAATCCCACCTTCAATGTCCCAAAAAAACAGTGATCATGACCTTTCCAGCTGAAGGAATTGTCTTGAATTTCTTTCTTCTTGGTGATTGCGGATGATGCCAATCCATTGACTGTCTTTTTGTCACAGGTTCAAAATGATGTGCCCAGGTTTCGTCACCTGTAACGATCTTAGCCAAAAAGTTATCTCCATCAGCATTGAAACGCTCCAACAATTCAGAAGAAATTGCTTTCCTTTGCAATCGGTGGTCATTTGTGAGACTTCGAGGAACCCATCTTGCGCAAACCTTAGAAAATCCGAGAGTTTTTATAACTGCATTTGCACTATTAATGCTGACTGACAGCTGTAAGGCCAATTGTTGAGTAGTGATTCGCCTATCAGTAAGAATAATGCCTTCAGCGCATTTCAACATTTCCGCGTTGGTGGCTGTGGCAGGACGTCCACAGCGCGGCCGATTAAGTAGCTCCGTATCTCCACTTCCTGATTCTCTTAACCCAGCGACTGACTGTACTCCTGTCGACTGCAAAACTTCCGTACATATCACATAAACGCTTGTGAATGTTCACAACAGTTTCCTTCTCTGCAACGAGAAATTCTATCACAATTCGCTATTTATAAAGCAAGCTGCTAACACGCTCCATTTCAACGGTTTAGGGCAGCCGTATTATTTGGCCGGTTGCGGTGCAATTAGGTGCACACAATTGGCACATGCCATATTTGAAGTGTGCAAAATTTCATGCTTCTATCTTCATTATTAGCTGAGAAAACCGATGCTTTAAATTAATCCCAGACCTAAGGGTCTTTTATCTTTGGACATGCGCCCTAATATAACCAATTAGGTTGAACGGGACGCGCCTCGCCAAAACGAGGCAAAAGTTTTACATTAAAAAAATAATGTGGTGCATTACTTTCTGGACGCCCCTCGTACCATATATGTTAGAACAGACTGACGAACGGACTATCGTCCTTGCTTGTCTTATCGGTAACATTTGGGGACGCAAATTTGAAAAGAGAGGCAGAAGAGGGTAGACAAAACCAAGTGGGGAAGTCTAGGAGTAAGTGAGAGATGGAAAAACCAAGCCCAAAAACCAAGCCTATTTTTAGATGTAATGCCAAGTTCGGACGGACCGACCGACAGAAGTACACCTAGTTGTTTGGAGTTTTGTTTTTCTTTTTTAAACTTTGAATTCAAAATTGGATAGACGCCGATTTCTATTGGCCAGAGTAGGGGATATTGAGAAAAAAATTGGAAGGCTGAACGCCATTTGAAATAAATGTTCCCTTAAACAGGTCGATTGATAGACCATAAGTTTGACTTGCTTCACCATATAATAAATACATAAAGCAGTCATAGTCTTGCAGCGGCTCAGCTAGATTTGTGCCAAATCAGCGTACCTGTGTGTATTTCATTGAATTTGTGGTAAGAAAGAAATTATTAATATTTTATTTAAAAATGTGAGTGTGAGATACTGCCATATGAAAAACAATTACGACTGTAAGTACATAGGTCCCTAGCAGACTTATGCAGGGCCTAGAGGTTGATCCACAATATTAACAAACTACCAGAGATGTAGAATCAAAAGACTGTATAGAGTGTCAGCAAATATCATATCACCCATCATATTTTGTGGAAAAAGATCAATGATAATGGCAGAGGTGTTGCAGCCATTAGGGGAGAGAAAAAAAGAAAACTGGTACAAACTGTAACATCAAACTATGAGGATGAGCTGGGTTGGTCATAGAGATCTGACCATGTTCTTTTATTTTGAATGTGTTGTTTGTGGAAATGGTAGCATAAATACTATGTAAAGAAGGAACCATAAATTTCATGTTGCAGGGTTTCTTTGTCTGGCACTGTGCTAGTGCCAGATGTTCTGAAGTGAACGACTCTGTATGAGAGTGGATGTGTCTCTAGTGGTACAAGCTTTCTACCACTGGAGTAGTAATATTGGTACACGCTGTCTACCATATTACCTCAGAACAAGTGAGGCAGTGGCCGTTGGCCGGAAAGACAACTATATTTCAACTAACGTGCCAGATAAGTGATTATGATCTGGCACACGACATTTCATCAACCGAGAATATTATAGACTGATTATATTATTAAAACCACCATTTCCACCCAATAAAGTTAAACTGAGATTAGTGAATAGTAACATGGGTATGATTGTAGTAAAATCTGTGAGATAATCGCTTATTTCCGTAAGATTTTAGTCATATGATGAATAAATACACCAGCCCTCAGGTGTCTGACTGGTTTCATCTTCATCGCTAGTAGGGCGATGCCTTTTGTGCAGTGGGAATGCTAAGAAATGACCCGCCGTAAAAAATCTAACACGCTTTAGTTTCGGTTTCGAAAACGTTAAAAAAGCCTTTTAACATCTCGCCGATCTGCTGCACGACACGGTGGGGAAGGGGGGGGGGGCGGGAAGCTTGTAATTAACAACGTGCCAACTGTGAGACCAGACTGGCATTTGAATTAACGTAATATGTTAACTTTAACACTAACATTTGAATAATTCGGACATTTCACAGAAGTAAGAATGGGGCGATTGTAATAATTAACGCAAAACACTACCAAAGTTTTGAAAAACCCCTCTTCGTTCTGCACGCGGTCTCTTTAATATATACACGCTGTGGGCAAAGCCAGCAGAGGCAAACACACAGACAATTTTATTTCCTCCTAGCGGTAGTATTCTGACGTCACTCAACCTAGTTGGTTTATTGGAATAGTGAGGAAGATGTTAGATACAGGGAGGGAAGATGGCCGACTTGTGTAAAATTTATATTTGACGATTGACAGTGACAAAATCGAAAATCTAAACCATACTGAAACTGACCATAAAAATCATATGGTAGTATAGCTTAAAGTCCCCTGAGCAAAAATATGTTTTTAAAAAGTAAGGTAGTCTAAGTATTAGCCAAGTTATTGAGAAAATACTAAATGTCTACGGACGCTTGACCGGACAGACTGTTGATCTTGCTCGTTATACATAACGTTAGTGGGGACGCTAGTTTAAAAAAAGGAGGCATTGTAGTAATTCAAATTCTATTAGTTGGTATAAGAGTATAGTAGTAAAAGGGGAGAGATAGGAAAAATGTAACTAAAACGAAACATCTTTTTCTATTGGGCATAACTAACGCAGACTGACCAATGGACTAAGAGGCACATAGTTTGTTTGGAATTGTTTTGGTTTTTTTCAAACTAAATGTTTAAAAGTTGTAGTAGTGCCTTCTTTCATTGGTCGGCTCTAATAGATATTGGCAAAAGGCATAGTGGTCTCTTGGCCATTTGACTAGAAAACTTTATTCAAACACTTACGTTGAGATCAGATTTGATACCTTGTAAAATTAAATACTAATTCACTATCTGGACGGGGCAGAGCAAAACTGAGGCCATATTCTTTGCCCGTCAACGTTATTTGTGACATATTTCTTTGAACTAGTGGTAAGAATGCTTTATGTATTTACATGCTTGATTAAAACTGAAAAAGTCAGATACTGCTGTGGAAAAGTGAAGGACATGCCGGAAGCAAACATTATTGAGTCCTCACATTGAACTGTATTTGACTTGCATATTATTATGATTTTGTATTAATATTTTGTATTGGAATGTTAGGAAGCCTCTGTGTTCTATGAACACTTTTCAACATGCCTAGAGCATTTATAAGTTAGAAAAGAAAAGAAAAGAATCATATAAAAGGACATGTGGTTACTCCACTTTATTGCATTGAAGCAAAGTATGTAAAAGTACAGTGGCGTATCTGCCATAGGGACCTGTGGTGTGGTCACAGAAGGGTATGAGTCATAAATTAGGGGCTGATGCACATGAATGCACAAGAGGCTGACCCCATACCGTCATGTATATATAGGGATAAGAAGTTGTGATCAGGTTGAAAAGGCCAGGGTGTCTTTTTATTGCAGAGTTTTTATTTCCTGTTACCATCCGGTGACAGGAAACCTGATGAGTGGGTGTAAAGTCTCCATTATAAAGTTTAAACTGTCAGCTGGTAGCTTGAAGGAGCTTACGTGTGGGTGCTGATCTACATTGATATACTGACTTATATTCGACCTACGAAGAATCCCAGGTGACATGTTATCAGCTGGGACCTCTGACATTTCATCCTAAGAAAATAATTCCTATCAAAATAACATTGAATTATATGGGGCTTGATGTAAACAACAGCTCCTCATAACATATGACAATCACTAACAACTATTAAAGTTTGATTCTGTGAATACACCTATAGGAACTTTATAGTAACATATTCATAGGACAAAGAGTCCATATTTTTAGTTACAACATTATATGTAAATATATTTCCTCATTTTCAAAGACCTGTCCAAAATAAGTTGGCGGGACAGGCAGATTAAATTGTAAAAAGAAAAAAAACATTCAAAGTTTAAAAGAAAACTTTAACCACTGTCTTATTCATGTTATTATAGTAAGTTAAATTGTATTGTGTTGATGTACCATCATCTTCATTTCACCCCTAGACACTAGAGACATCATACACCAGCCACTAGAATCAAAATACGGACTGTGTGAGATCTAGGGAGGTAGCGTTAGGTTCCCTGATCAATATATCATCATCATCATCATCATCATCATTCCTTTTATAGTCAGGGACCTACATGTGCTTGACCTCACACAGTTAACACAGACACGAATATCTTTCTTGTTAGGTATAACATCTTAACCTCCCCAGCAAAAATTACATTTGCTACATAAATTGGTAGGCTTGCTCGGGATAGGAACTTTTAGTACTACATATATTAGGGTCCTGGTTTGGGTTTTAGCTATAACAACATTTATATTTACCCAGGGAATCCCCATTATTATTATTGCCCAAGATTTGGGAATTGATGAAGTGTCAGAGCCTGGATTAATTAAATTAAAATCTTACTTGTTTAGAGATTGATTTAGAACATTTTAGTATTTATCAGATGGCGGATTTGGCCAAGTTTCGCTCTGCTGCTGTGCAGACTGCGAAAGAGATGAATATGGAGGGTCAAGTTTTGATTGACTATGTCACCTCAGAATGTGATATGTTTATTGCTAGAGAAGAACATAGGTTAGCTGAAGAGAGGAGAACGCAGTTAGAAGATGCTAGAGAGATGAAGAAATTAGAGTTAGACAGAGAGGCAGAAATAAAAAGGTTACAAATTGAGGCTGAGAAGGAGGCTAGGGCCTTAGAGGCTGATAGAGAGGCTGAGATCAAGAAGCTCCAGTTTGAGGAGAAAAGATTAGAAAGGGAGGCAGAAGAAAAGAGATTGGCTGCCGAAAGGGAAGCAGCAGATAAAAGATTAGAAAGGGAAGCAGCAGATAAAAGATTAGAAAGGGAAGCAGAAGATAAAAGGTTGCAGAGGGAGCATGAGCAGGGATGACCAAGACAATTATGACATGTTAAAGCAGGCTTTATTGTTAAGATACGAAAAGCATGGTGAATTTTACAGAAAAAAGTTTAGAAATGCCAAGCTACTGTCGGGTGAGACTTATAACCAGTTCTCTGCACGGTTGGAGACTTACTTGGAGAAATGGACTGCTCTGGGGAAAACCCAAGATCTTAAAGACATGATCCTTATTGAGCAATTAAGAGAGTCCATGGCTCCAGACTTGAGAAAGTTTCTCATGGAACAGGGTGCAGAGAGGCTGGGTGAGTTAATTAATGTCGCTGAGAGGTATCAGGCAGCCCAGGCAGAGGTAGCTGGCACCAAAAAGAAGCATGTAGGTAATTATAGCACCCCACATAACTCAAATAGGTTTGATAATAAAGATCAGGGTAACAAGTTTAAGCCAAATTTTGATAGGCCACGCAATGATAATAAACATAAAAACTCACAGTTCAATGACAGGAAATATGAGGAAAGAAAACCCTTTATCAAAATAGATACTATTGCAAATGGTGTAAGAGAGAGGGTCATGACACCAAATTTTGTACTAGGAAACCTTCTGGATGTGCTGCGATGAAGTTGGGGAACAAGGAAGAAAAGGTAAAACCTACTGGACAGCAGGAACCTTATCATCCCCCAGTATGTGAGGATGTGGTATGTAATGGAGTAACGATTAGGTGAGTGTACGATACCGGTTTGGAGTTCTATTCCGTTGTGAGTGCGCACTTGGTGAACCCGGATCAGTATACCACAGAAACAGTGGAGATTCAAGGAGCGACCAAGGACCTACCACTCATGAAACTTCCCATTGCAAGGATAACAGTGAAAACTCGCTATGTGGAAGGGATAATCAGAGCAGCAGTGTTAGACGCACCCATTTACCCTCTGATATTAGGATGTCGTTATGTCTTCTTGGGGAATCCCAAGAGACCTGTGGTCCTGACAGCAGCCCAGACCCGTTCACAATCCAGAAAGGAAGAAGATGAGCCGATAAATACTCATCCAGAGGAGATGAGGAAGGCACAGGCTGAAGATAGTACACTCAAGCCTTGCTTTAAGAAATTACCTAAATGCCACACACCTCCAAGCAAAGGGGATTATTATATGAAGAACGAATTGTTGTACAGGAAGACCGGAAATTGAACAAATGGTCACAGCCAACTGGTACTTCCAACTTCATATCGGGAGAGAGTGCTGGAATTAGGACATGCAGTTCCCTTTAATGGTCACATGAGGATCAGCGCAACCGGACAGCGTATAGCTTGTCATTATTTCTGGCCAGGGATAACGGAAGACATAAAGAGATATGTAAAATCATGTCCAGAATGTCAGAGAGTAGCTCCGAAGCATTGGACTGCTCCAGCAACTCTAGGGGAATTGCCCATAGTGGGAACACCTTTTGAGAGAGTTGCAGTGGATATTGTGGGACCTCTCACTCTGACCAAGAGGAGGAACAGTTACATCCTTACTCTGGTGGACACTTGTTCTATGTGGGGAGAGGCGGTAGCCCTGTCGTCAATCGATTCGAAACATGTGGCAGAGGCATTACTTACTATATTCACAAGGTTAGGATTCCCGCATCAAATCTTGACTGATAAGGGCTCTCAGTTCAAGGGGAAACTAACAGAAGAAGTCTTTAGGTTATTTCAAGCCAAGCACTTTCATTGTAGTCCGTATCACCCCCAAGGGAACGGCCAGGTAGAGGGGTTCAATCGGACTCTCATTTCTATCCTGAGAAAGCTGGCACATGAGAAACCTGATACGTGGGACCAATATTTGCCCGCTGCATTGTTTGCTTATCGGGAAGTTCCACATAATTCAACTGGGATGGCTCCCGCAACCCTGTTATTTGGGAGGCCAATAAAAGGTCCACTAGAAGCCTTATTAAGGACGTGGACAGATGAGAAGGCAGAAGAGACTGTTACCTCATCATACCAATATGTGAACGAACTGACCACTCGTTTAAAAACTAGTTGGAAACTGGAAAATGAAAATTTGAGAAAGCCAGGAAAAAGCATGCTGCTTATTATAACAAAAAAGCGAAGGATAAGGAGCTTGCTGTAGGGAAGAAGGTGCTTCTTCTTTTACCAAGCAGCAACAATAAACTTCAGATCGGATGGCAAGGTCCATATACGGTTTTGGAAAAGGTATCCAGAACAAATTACAAGATAGACAAAAAGGGAAAGGAAAAAGTCTATCATGTGAACCTTTTGAAGAAATATCTGGACAGGCAAATCCAGGAAGGAACAAACTTAATGGCCTTGTCAATTGCCACCGAAATAAAAAATGAACCTCTCACCTCAGTTGAATATCCACTGAAGCCCAGTGAAACGTTTGAACAGGTGAAGATCAGTGATCACTTGACAAAAGGACAAAGGGAGAGGATTCAAAAGGTCCTGGAGAAACATACAGACGTGTTAACGGATAAGCCGGGGCACACAAATTTGTTGGAATATGATATGAAACTACTAGACCCAACACCCATCTGTATGAGGCCTTATTCTATTCCGTTCGCTAAGAAAAAAGCTTTAAAAGAGGAGATAGATTATTTGTTACAAGAAGGGATTATTTCTCACAGTGAGTCTCCTTATAGTTCCTGTGTGGTTTTGTTGCGGAAACCATCGGGAGAACATAGACTGTGCATCGATTACAGGAAACTGAATGCTGTCACAGAAGATCAGGTGGATCCATTACCTGATACTACGCAACTTTTTGCCAGGCTGAACAAGGCAAAATATTTTTCAAAGGTGGATCTGAGCAAAGGCTATTATCAAATTCCAGTAAAGTCTGAGGTTCGACCTTACTTAGCATTTAGCACCTCGGAAGGTCATTATGAGTTCAACATGTTACCGTTTGGGTTAAAAAATGCCCCGAGTGTTTTTTCTAGGATGATGCGAAAATTGTTGGATCCCCTGAAAAATCCATGTATCTCGAATTTCATGGATGATATCCTCATTGCTACTGAAACTTTTGAGGAACATGTTAACTCTTTGAATATGCTGTTTGATAAACTCAGAGAGGCTAACTTGACCACTAGACCAACAAAATGTTGTATTGGATGTAAAGAGTTGGAATTCTTGGGACATACCGTACATCAGGGTAGCATGACCTCTGACCCCAAGAATCTGGAGAAACTAAAAAGAGCACCTAGGCCACAAACAAAGAAAGATGTGCGATCTTTTGTGTCGTTGTGTGGTTTCTACCAAAAGTACATTAAACATTTTAACTCTATATGGGCTCCTCTGACGGATTTAACTCGAAAGGGACAACCTGCTACAATAAACTGGTCCGCCCAGTGTGAATTGGCTTACCAGGAGTTAAAAGAAAAACTCACAAGCAGGCCAGTATTGCAATTGCCTGACTTGAATCAAGAATTTATCGTGAGAAGTGACGCAAGCAATGTGGGCCTGGGCGCTACATTGTTGCAAAGGTCCTCCTCACAAGATGGGGAATTGAACCCAGTCGCTTATGCAAGCCGCAAGTTAAAAAAGGCGGAAAAAAATTATTCAACAAGTGAGAAAGAATGTTTGGCGTTAATATGGGCTATAAAAAAATTTCAGATTTATCTATATGGCAGGACATTTGTGGTCCAAACGGATCATTCACCTCTCGCATTCCTGTCACAAGCCAAGCATGAAAATTCCAGATTATTAAGATGGTCATTATTATTACAGCCATACTCATTTCTGATTGAATATATTCCCGGCCCTCAGAACGTCGGTGCAGATTTTTTGAGTAGACATCCGTGTGATGAAAATCAGAAGAAAACGTAGGACTTTATTTGCGCTAAGTTATCTCACAGATTGTAACCTGCAATGGATGCATGTTTTAGGACGGGAGGTGTGCAGTAAAATCTGTGAGATAATCGCTTATTTCCGTAAGATTTTAGTCATATGATGAATAAATACACCAGCCCTCAGGTGTCTGACTGGTTTCATCTTCATCGCCAGTAGGGCGATGCCATTTGTGCAGTGGGAATGCTAAGAAATGACCCGCCGTAAAAAATCTAACACGCTTTAGTTTCGGTTTCGAAAACGTTAAAAAAGCCTTTTAACATCTCGCCGATCTGCTGCACGACACGGTGGGGAAGGGGGGGGGGGGCCGGGAAGCTTGTAATTAACAACTTGCCAACTGTGAGACCAGACTGGCATTTGAATTAACGTAATATGTTAACTTTAACACTAACATTTGTAATAATTCGGACATTTCACAGAAGTAAGAATGGGGCGATTGTAATAATTAACGCAAAACACTACCAAAGTTTTGAAAAACCCCTCTTCGTTCTGCACGCGGTCTCTTTAATATATACACGCTGTGGGCAAAGCCAGCAGAGGCAAACACACAGACAATTTTATTTCCTCCTAGCGGTAGTATTCTGACGTCACTCAAACTAGTTGGTTTATTGGAATAGTGAGGAAGATGTTAGAGACAGGGAGGGAAGATGGCCGACTTGTGTAAAATTTATATTTGACGATTGACAGTGACAAAATCGAAAATCTAAACCATACTCAAACTGACCATAAAAATCATATGGTAGTATAGCTTAAAGTCCCCTGAGCAAAAATATGTTTTTAAAAAATATGGTAGTCCAAGTATTAGCCAAGTTATTGAGAAAATACTAAATGTCTACGGACGCTTGACCGGACAGACTGTTGATCTTGCTCGTTATACATAACATTAGTGGGGACGCTAGTTTAAAAAAAGGAGGCATTGTAGTAATTCAAATTCTATTAGTTGGTATAAGAGTATAGTAGTAAAAGGGGAGAGATAGGAAAAATGCAACTAAAGCGAAACATCTTTTACTATTGGGCATAACTAACGCAGACTGACCAATGGACTAAGAGGCACATAGTTTGTTTGGAATTTTTTTTTTCAAACTAAATTTTTAAAAGTTGTAGTAGTGCCTTCTTTCATTGGTTGGCTCTAATAGATATTGGCAAAAGGCATAGTGGTCTCTTGGCCATTTGACTAGAAAACGTTATTCAAACACTTACGTTGAGATCAGATGTGATACCTTGTAAAATTAAATACTAATTCACTATCTGGACGGGGCAGAGCAAAACTGAGGCCATATTCTTTGCCAGTCAACGTTATTTGTGACATATTTCTTTGAACTAGTGGTAAGAATGCTTTATGTATTTACATGCTTGATTAAAACTGAAAAAGTCAGATACTGCTGTGGAAAAGTGAAGGACATGCCGGAAGCAAACATTATTGAGTCCTCACATTGAACTGTATTTGACTTGTATATTATTATGATTTTGTATTAATATTTTGTATTGGAATGTTAGGAAGCCTCTGTGTTCTATGAACACTTTTCAACATGCCTAGAGCATTTATAAGTTAGAAAAGAAAAGAAAAGAAGAAAATCATATAAAAGGAGATGTGGTTACTCCACCTTATTGCATTGAAGCAAACTTTGTAAAAGTACAGTGGCGTATCTGCCATAGGGACCTGTGGTGTGGTCACAGAAGGATGTGAGTCATAAATTAGGGGCTGATGCACATGAATGCACAAGAGGCTGACCCCACACCGTCATGTATATATAGGGATAAGAAGTTGTGATCAGGTTGAAAAGGCCATGGTGTCTTTTTATTGCAGAGTTTGTATTTCCTGTTACCATCCGATGACAGGAAACCTGATGAGTGGGTGTAAAGTCTCCATTATAAAGTTTAAGCTGTCAGCTGATAGCTTGAAGGAGCTTACGTGTGGGTGCTGATCTACATTGATATACTGACTTATATTTGACCTACGAAGAATCCCAGGTGACATGTTATCAGCTGGGACCTCTGACATTTCATCCTAAGAAAATAATTCCTATCAAAATAACATTGAATTATATGGGGGCTTGATGTAAACAACAGCTCCTCATAACATATGACAATCACTAACAACTATTAAAGTTTGATTCTGTGAATACACCTATAGGAACTTTATAGTAACATATTAATAGGATAGAGTCCATATTTTTAGTTACAACATTATATGTAAATATTTTTCCTCATTTTCAAAGACCTGTCCAAAAGAAGTTGGCGGGACAGGCAGATTAAATTGTAAAAAGAAAAAAAAAACATTCAAAGTTTAAAAGAAAACTTTAACCACTGTCTTATTCATTTTATTATAGTGAGTTAAAGTGTATTGTGTTGATGTACCATCATCTTCATTTCACCCCTAGACACTAGAGACATCATACACCAGCCACTAGAATCAAAATACGGACTGTGTGAGATCTAGGGAGGTAGCGTTAGGTTCCCTGATCAATATATCATCATCATCATCATTCCTTTTATAGTCAGGGACCTACATGTGCTTGACCTCACACAGTTAACACAGACACAACTATCTTTCTTGTTAGGTATAACATGTTAACCTCCCCAGCAAAAATTACATTTGCTACAATGATGTAAACACCCCAACCCGCCATCAAGTATCAGTTAATTAGTAGAAGAGATATATTAATACTATTCTTAGATTTTAAAAGTATGTGTTTGGACAGATTGTCCCGTATGTGTAATTGCTTTTATCTCTATACATATATAAATATATAATTTGATTTCATTTGATTTTGATAGTCCTGACCAAAATAATATTAAGTTCAGGACTAAATAAATTGTAAAAAGATTGTTCAGTACCAAAATTTAAAACACTGTGTTAGTTGAGTTGATCATAGAATTAATAAGAGTGTTTGGTTATTTTTGTATCATCACACCACATTAGCATTACCCTAGACATTGAGACGTAGTCACCATTTATCATAAGTAAAATATAACTCTGAGTGAGATCTTAGGGTGGTAGCAGAAAGGCTCCCTGAAAACACACCCCATCAATTGTTAAACTCAGGGCCTTCACAGCTTGACCTCACTCAGTTACAAATTAAATACAACACCAACATTCATAACATCTAAACCCACCACATCTGGGAAGGTTAAGGCGGCAGGCGTGATGCTAACCACATCACCCCTAGTGTGCCGATGGTCAAGAAAATATGGGCCTAACACGATATTCCATATATGCCTCATTGGGCGTGTAACGGGATCCTTTACCTTTATGTATATATTGTCGTAGATTTTTGATAAGTATTTAAGATATATTGTGGTCCCGTCTGAATAGAACTAGAACAGGTGGTAACTCAGTGAGAGATAAGGTAAAGGAATAGATTTCACGAGTGAAAAATGGTGAAGAAGGTAGAGTCTGTCCCTGGATTTTGATAAAATCCTCTATAGTCCAGCCTATATCTACAACAGAACTTTGTTTGTCAGACAGTATACCTCTATTTATATATTAATATCTATATCAACCACTCCCATACACACACAAAGATAAGTGACGACAATTAGACGCACAAATATGAAACACTATATTGATGGAATAGGGATATTTGGGACAAGCTGACCAACACATTTAAATTAAAATTTTATGTAAATTTTATTTACCATAAAGAAACTTTACAACTGCTATTTTTGAATATCAAACAAAATATATAAAAAATCATAGGTATTAGAATTAGTAAAGGAATAGACTCATAGGTGTAATACCCCTCCCTCTGTTGAGACAAGATCCCGTTAGAAGAAAGTTATTAACCCCCCAAAAGGTCAAAAAGATTTGCGCTATGGTCTAGAATTTGCCTATACTGTAAAGAACAGAAATTATAAGTTAATCTATTCTGAAATGGACAGCATTAGCAAAACCAAATAAGAAATAAACAGTGTGAGTACATGGATTATACAATAGAGAGAATTATTCATTTATTCATTCCTCTCTTCTCAGTCGACCGTGGCCACGTTCATTCGTTCTTACCGAATTGTAGATCTAACAGCATCTGGAACATAGTTTCATGGGTCACACAGCAAATCCAGTGTTATTTTGGCAAAATAAACCCCAGCTCCACAAAGATTGATTAAATCCTCTTCTTCGGGGAACGTTTATTTCGTTACTTGTTATTAGGATTTCTGTTTATGTCACATTAATTACTCCAGGTAAGAAAATTAACAGTGCTCACAGTGTCAGTAGCTTGAGATTTCCATTTTACATAAAGGAATGTCAGGTTGGTAAATTCTCTCTGTATAAAATTCCTTGTAACACCACAAATGGTGGATGGTCGGGAAATGTTAATGATTGACTTAGTCGCCACAACGGACTGAATGTAAATGAAATTGGGAAAAATAAATCTGGATAGCTATAGGCCCAGTTGAAAAGTTATTCTTAATATTCTTTGGGTTGGTACTCTGTCTCTTTCTGGGTGTAAATAAGAGGCCAGACAGGTTCACCTTGAAGACCCTATATATATATATATATATATATATATATATATATATATATATATATATATATATATATATATATATATATATATATATATATATATATATATATATATATATATATATATATATATATATATGTCACGAACGGTTTATAGAATTGAATGTCAGTACTAATGCTCCGGTGGGAGCTAGATATGTTTATGTAAGTTGTGAGTTGAAGTGAGTGAATGTTAAGGTTGACTGCGGGCATGAATGCAGTAGTAGCAGTAAGCGCTAATGTCGAGTTCACGGGCATGACTGAGTTGTTGTGAGCGAAGTGGTGGTGAAGACTGGGCAGGTGGGAAAAGGGTCATGGGTAAAAAGTCATTCAGAGAGAGAGATTAGAGCGAGGAGAGATTACGTGGAGAGTGAAGGCGAAATGGTTGAAGAAAAATAGGAAATATATTAAGATATTGTGAAATTCGTTCCATGAGATGCTGTTCTAATTATGCACATCATACATTGTGTTTTTCTTATGTGATGATTTATGTCAAAGCGGCAGTCTGCCTGTGTTATTGTGCTATACTCAAGTTTGTGACATAAAGTCGTCGGATATCGTATTGACGTGTTGGAGTTTAGTGAATTTACCTTTAGCTGTGAATAACGAGCCATGTTTGTCGCTCCATGTGTATGTAATACATATTTGTCAATGTCTACACACAGCAAGCACTTGACAATTTTGGGGGACTCGTAAGTGGAAGAGAGGACCCACCCCTAATTTTCTGCAGAATTTTTGACAATTTCGCCTTCTCATGAATTGTTGTTGAAAAATTACATCAAGCGGAACAGAGAACTAGGCCTATTTCTTGAATCAGGTCACAGCAACTTAATGTGCAAAACTGAAGTCTTCATTTCAGTGATAGTCAGCAATGGTATTGCTGCAGAAAGACTGAATATTTAAGAGCGAAGAATAGTTTAATCACTGGCGGAGAGGCAAAGGGACAGTTTTGACGAAATCGACAGTGTTATTTTGGAAAGTAGCACGAAGAATGAAAAGGCGGTAATCAGTCTTGTTTACCTCGGCGCACTGATATTATGTTATTCCGCCCCGTGATGAGTGTGTTGATCTGTCGTCAATTTATCTGTGCTGTGTAGTTCGGCATGACTGTTGACACGAAAAATCGTCTGCTGGGTCTTGTAATGGAATAACAAGGCCATTGTGTTGCGGTGATCGGCTGAAATCGTAACATCTTGCCTGGAGATGGTGTAAGCAGTGAGATAGGTATTTTCCTTTTCTACCCCTTGTACCAGTAGTGAAGAAGATCCAGGTTCACCGTGTACTGAGGTGCACGTAGGAGCTGATTTCGACATTGACTGTGCTGTGTTATAGCGTGAAGTGTGTTGTTTGTGGTGTCCACCATTGAGCTGTAACACCGGGACTCCAAGTCTGCGCCTATCTCAAGTGGAGCAGCGGACACAGGATATTGTTAAGTTAAGTTTATTATTAATTTTGTTAATTTCCAGTCTTCTGTTTACTTGACTTGTGCGTCTGTATATTTTCTTTTATATATATATAGGCTATACTTCTTTTAATTAATTTATTTGTTTATTTATTTCTTCCTTGATAAGGTTATTGCCCGGAACTAATAGGTTTTTTTTTTAATTCCATTCTTTCTTCAATAGCATTTTTGCAAATTAATTAACGTTATATTTGAACCCTATGATCTGTTATATCTAAAGGTTTACTAAACTTAGTTTATTTTGATACTAGTTCCTTTTAGAACTTGACAATTTTACTTCGTCATATCTAGACTTCCTTCTGTCTATCACTTATACAGTGTACTCGAAACTTATGTTATTTTTATATTTGCTCTTGTTATTAGTTAAATATTCATTCCTGTTTGCCATTGCTGCAGGGTGCACGAGTAGAGCTCTTGGGTTACTTCATTGTCCAGTGTTTTGTTTTTGTTTCGTTCATATTGTGTGGTAGTATTTAATTTCAATTTCTGTATAAGGGTGATTTTGAGTGGTGACCACAATCCATCTTTCTTCATTGAAGAAATTTGC
The DNA here is from genome assembly GCA_024509875.1 of Oreohelix idahoensis. Classification (NCBI taxonomy): domain Eukaryota; kingdom Metazoa; phylum Mollusca; class Gastropoda; order Stylommatophora; family Oreohelicidae; genus Oreohelix; species Oreohelix idahoensis. Next base: position 139,021 of record JAMPIV010000001.1, on the reverse strand, counting down.
CTTGTGTCGTTTTTAATAGGTTTTGTGAGACAAATTGCGCTGTAGGGAACCCAATCTGTCTAAGACTTGGGGAGTTGTGAAGCCTCGTGTAATTTGTGGAACAATTGTTGGCGTTAGTTGTTTGCGTTTAGTTTGTTTACTTATTGTCTTGTATAATAGTCTTTCTTTCGTGGTGTTTTTCTGTCGCGATTCTCAGTCCTTTGCTCTGCTATTCGTGTATATAAGTTATTTTACGATATCCTGTTTTTGTTCATTTGATAGGTGGGGGTGCAAATATAAGGGCTATTCTTACTTTCTTGGTCTATAACTTCCTCTCCACCGGCCTATCAGTTGTTGTAGTGTCGTGTGTTCTGTGATTATCATTTCAATCATCATCATACCATTTGTGTTAACATAAGCAGACACATTTTATTTTGGTCTATTACAGTTTAATGTCTACAGACTGATACAAGAGATTGACCCAGTGTGTAGACCCAGTGTGAAGAGTTGTTCAAAATATGTTGTGTATGACAGACGTTCTTCATAGGTGAAGGGGCATCCACTATAGTTTTCCAGACACCATTTGACATATCAGGTGGTATACATTTTTTTTTCCTTAATTGTTTTTTGGTTGCATCATTTGTTCATAGTTATCATAGTTGATAAATATTACAGGATGACTAGCCTCTTGGATTTTATCACCAAGGGAGAGGCACTTGGTAAATCAGGGGATGAACTTGAATTATGGGCTGAGACTAAATTTGCGGATGCTGAGGAACGGAGGGTACGCAGTGAGGATATAGATCTTAGGAAGTTAGAAATTGAGGCTGAAAGGGAAGCAAAGAAAGAAGAAACGGAAAGCTGAAATTGAGGCTGAAAGGGAAGCAAAGAAAGAAGAAACAAGGAAAGCTGAAATTGAGGCTGAAAGGGAAGCAAGGAAAGCTGAAATTGAGGCTGAAAGGGAAGCAAAGAAGGAAGAGACAAGGAAAGCTGAAATTCAAGCGGATAAAGAAATTACTTTGAAGAAACTGGAACTTGAGGCTGCTAGTTCTAGACCAGCTACTAAGGAGTCTACTCGTCCTTTCAAGCTGCGACTCCCATCCTTTGTTGAGGGCGTCGATATGATGGACGTGTATCTAGAAAGGTTTCAACAAGAAGCAGTATCTTGGAAGGTTAAAAAAGAAGATTGGCCATCTTTGCTCAATAATTTGTTAACCGGAAGAAGTTTACAATGTGTCTTTGCTTTGCCAGTAGAGGATCGCATGAATTATGACATGGTGAAAGAGACACTGCTTCGAAGATTTAGACTGACAGCTCAAGGGTACCGTGAAAGATTTAAGGAGGCTATTCCTACAACAAGCAAAGACTTTAGTGAGTTTTTTGCGGAAATCAAGTTGCTGTTCAATAGGTGGATTGAACTATCAGGTATTGTGAATAAGGTGACCATATTTTCAATACCCTAATCCGGGACAAAATAGTCGATTTGACCTATTTCAATGCAAAAAATCGGGACAAAAGGGCAAAGAAAAGGTCAAAAGTTGGGACATGTCCCGGAAAAATCAAGTTGATGTCAATTTAAAATAATTTACATTTTACATATACATTTGAATAACATTGAATAACATACATTTTACTGTATAAGTTTAACTACTTAAACTAATAAGAGAGAAAAACATCAATAACACAGCCCTACAAAAAAAATGTTTTTTTGGTGCCAAACATTTTACTCTTGATTGTACATAAATGAGGCCTGCTCAATCCAAATATCACATTTACTTGTCTGTAGCAGCTCTAGTTTTTAAGATACAGACATTTTTGTATTTAATTAATACAGGGTGACCCAAAAAAAAACGGGCCCACGTGCGCACTTATTGTGAGCGCGCGTGCCCGTTTTTTTTTTGGTCACCCTGTATTATTACAATATTTTCTATATAAGGCTATGTAAAAAAACTATTGCTGTCTAGTCCTTTACAAAAGAAAACTGCTTGTTTACTCTCAGTTTCAGTTTTCCAAGAATCTTCCCAGAATTACCTTTTTTAGATTTTAAGCCACAGCATGCATGTTAGTATGCTACTTATTTTATTACACTTCTAACAGAGAATGGCATAATCTTCAAGAAAAGCATGTTTTCTTTCACCACACTTATTTTGTTATATTTGTGGAGAGTACACTTTCAAAGAAGAACATAGGAAGCATATTACTGTTTTTGTGAAAAAGGCATACTTTGCTTACTTTAAAGTAAAACTGGGTGACCAGGACAAGTCTTGGGCTCCTCATATTGTTTGCAAAACATGTGTTGAACACCTGCGACAGTGGAGTTGTGGGAAAAGAAAATGTTTAAAATTTGGAATTCCAATGGTTTGGAGAGAGCCTTAGAACCACTATGATGACTGTTATTTCTGTGTTGTGAATATTAAGGGAATTAATGGAAAAAATCACAAAAAGTGGAAATATCCAGCTTTAGATTTTGCTAGGCGACCTGTTCCACACGGAGATGACATACCAATTCCAACTTTCAGTCAGATTTCAGATTCCCTGCTAGAAGATGAGACAGCAGTGGCATGTGGAGTGACAGTGATTTTGAAGATGATTTTTCAGATGCTCAATGCTTCGACCAGCTTGAACTAAATGATCTAATCCGAGATCTATATCTATCCAAGGAATCTTCAGAACTTTTGGCTTCAAGATTGAAAGAAAAAAAATTACTGACTGCTGAAACAAAGGTTACATTTTATCGCAGCAGAGAGCAAGGTTTTATTCCATTCTTTTGTAAAGAAAACAACCTTGTGTTTTGTACTAATGTAGGAGGTCTTGTTAACAAAATGGGTGTAAGTTATACACCAGATGAGTGGCGACTTTTCATTGACAGCTCTAAAAGAAGTTTGAAGGGTGTTCTCTTACACAATGGTAACAAATATGGCTCAATTCCAATTGCTCATTCTACTACAATGAAGGAGGAGTATGCTACAATAAGCACAGTTCTGGAAAAATTGAAGTATTTAGAACATAACTGGATGGTTTGTGTAGATCTTAAAATGATGAACTTCTTGCTTGGCCAGCAAATGGGATTCACCAAATATCCATGCTTTATATGTTTGTGGGATAACAGGGCAAAAGATATGCACTGGACAAAGAAACAGTGGCCGTTGAGGGAGGCATTTAAAGTTGGAGAAAAAAATATTGTCAATAAGCCTCTCATTGATCGAAAAAGAGTTCTACTGCCACCATTACATATAAAGCTTGGCTTGATGAAGCAATTTGTTAAGGCACTGAACAAAGATGGTACCTGTTTTAATTACTTATGCAGAAAGTTTCCAGAATTTAGCATAGACAAACTTAAAGCTGGAATTTTTGATGGACCTCAAATTAGAAAGTTAATAAACGATCCAAATTTTATTGATTCCATGAACAAAACATGCAGAGTCCACAGCCTGGTCATCATTAGTTTTAGTTGTGCAAAACTTTCTGGGTAACTTTAAAGCAGACAATTATTCTGAATTAGTTGGAAACATGCTGTCAAGTTTTTGTGAACTTGGATGCAACATGAGCATAAAATTGCACTACCTCCATAACCATTTACATTTATTTCCGGAGAATCTTGGCGACTTTAGTGAGGAGCAAGGTGAAAGATTTCACCAAGATATAAAAACAATGGAAGAGAGATACCAGGGACTTTGGAATGCCCACATGATGGCAGATTACTGTTGGACCCTTAAGAGTGACTGTCCAGGCATATCACATTCCAGGAAGTCCTCGAAAAGATCCTTTTTGCGTGTTGACTAAACAAGTGCTAGTGATAAAGTTTTATTACATTTTTGGTAATATATGCACAGTAATTACATATAATATGAATGCAGACTAAAGTCAAAATGCCACTGATAGCACCTAACTCTAGGATTGTACATAACAATTGCCCTACTAATATGGTCATTCTTAGTTATCTCAAAAACTAGAGCTGATAGAAAAAATCTGATTACATTTTTGGAATCAGCAACCCAAAATTACCCAAGAACAGCTATACAATTTAAGGCACCAAAATGTGTGTATACCAGTGTAATCCTTACTTAAGGTGAAGCTGAGTTACCGTACTTTTCAGATGAGTAGATTTTTATCAATAGGTCCTTCTTTGCAAGCAGCATCTTAAAAAACTCGACACATGTTTCCTCACAGTTCACTTTGGTTGTCAACATAGCTTTCAAAGTTTCAACACCTAGCTGTTTTTTATCACTGTTTTATAAGCTGTTCATCAAAGAAAACACTCTTTCAGTGGCAGCATTTGTTCCAGGTAGACAGAAAAAAAAACACTGCCAACTTCAAAATATTTGAAAATGTCACATTATTGTTTTTGAAGTGGGAAACCATTTCAATCCAACGTTATGGTGGCAATGTTTTTTTGGCACTCCATTCACTAATTTTCTGATAAGTAACAAACTGCTTCATATAGACATATTCGTCATAAATTTCAGTTTCTGTAAAGTGGGCTGAAGGTAATGTTTGAATCACTAGTGATGATGATATCTCAATATCTGCCCAAATTGGTATTCTGTTCAGCGTTACCCAGCTGTAGGATTCTAGGTCTTGAAAATTTTTTGCAGCCCATTTATTCAAATAATTGAAAGCTGTTTCATATAACGAAGAAACGCTAGCATGAAACTTTTTCACATCCTCCTTTGGAAGTCCCATTTCCAGCTTTTCAAGGATTAGCTTAACTCTTGATGGCAAGAAACAGTCTTCCAGTTTGGACTTCAAAATAGTTTTCAACCTGTTGATGCTGTCAATGACTTCAAACACAGTGACCGTCTGTCCCTCTATTTTTTGCACTGCTTCATGGAAAGGAGAGGCCTGACTGTGAACAAAAACAAGCCATGCCTCAGATAGAGGATTTTCAAAGAATGTCTGTATAAAAACTGGGCATCTGTCTTGAGATTGAAAATAAGATTTTAGAGGCAGGAACATCTGAAGAACCCTTTCAACAGCAGGCAGCAGAGCAAGCCACCTAGTCTGAGCATAACCTAAGATCATCTGGAAGTCTGTTTCCACAAACTGGCAAAACTCCTTGAGTCTTTCAACTCGTACTGTGTATTATTTGAAGAGTAGATAAATTTTAGCAATAATCAGCTCGACATCAACAGGCAATTCAATCTGCATCTGTTCGAACAGTGTTATGGAAAATATGACCTGCACACCCAACTCCTATAAGACCATGTCCAAGGTTTTCTTGCAGTTTTTTTTAAACTTTGTTCTGTCCTTTCCTTTCAGCACCTCCAAAATTGGAATTTGTGTTGTCTGCGCATAATCCAACTACTTTCCTGTCTAAACCATTTTCAGTTATGCAGTCATTAAGAAAACTACTTACAATATCAGATGTTTCACCTGGCTATGACTTTAACTCTAATATTTTAATTTTCACTCCATTACTGTGATCAAAGTATCTGACAAGCAAAGGAAAAATCTTGAATTCTTTGTGGTTGGATGCATCTGTCATTACAGAAATAAATGTAGACTTTTCTAGGTCACACCTTAACTCATTTAGAATATGGGATGCCAAGACATTTCGAATAATGGCTTCTGTTTTCGTACGTGCACATGCAAATTTTGACTCTAAAGTAACCTGAAGTAATTTTAATGTGCAATCCATAGACCTGAAAGTATGATTGTGTAGCACTGTATGGTATGCAATGGCGCCTTCTATAGCAGCTAATTGCTCTTCTTGGTCACCAATTTCATCAGCTCTGAAGAAAGTGGTTAACGACGAGCTTGATGCAGCTGTAACGACGGCTCTCTTATGTTTCTCACTGCTTATGTGGTTCTTAATATCACCACGTCCGCTATGGCTTATCGAAAACCCGGAGGCACATATATTGCATCGTACATTGAAGTTTGATGTACTCTTTTTAATAAACGGATATTCCTTTTGTAAATCTTCATTGAAACTGCATTTACGCTTTGGTACCATTTTCTTACAACAATAACAAAATATGCACAAATGGTTCACCGTTTAATTTAATCAAACGTATACCATACGCAAAATCTTGGTACTTTACCACTACCTAAAATTTCAAATAACTGCGAATATCACATTGGAACTACAAAACTAATTCGCGGTCCTGACAACCTCTTGTGCTGTTTCGGCGCCAGTTCCCTAATAATTAAAAATTCCCTCAAGTCAGCCACGGAATAATAATTTTTTTTTATAATGTGAGATTTATGCCAAATTGGCAAATTCGTCCAAAACCGGGACAAATTGTCGTCTCGGATTGCATCGAAAAAAAGTCGGGACAAATTATAAAAAATGGTCGAAAACCGGGACTGTCCCGGAAAAACCGGGACGTCTGGTCACCTTAATTGTGAAGGATTTTGATGGGCTATCTGACCTTATGCTACAGGACAAGGTTCTATCGTCTTGCAATCCAGAGTTAGTGGCTTTTCTACAAGAGCGAAAGCCAAAAGATATAAGTATTATGTCAGAGCTAGGGCAGCAGTATGTCAATGCGCATCCGGGGAAGCCGATTCACAAGCAGATAGCTGCTGAAACCTTTCCATCTTGTGTGGCTCAAGACAAAACTGAAAAGAAGCCATACATACATCCTCGGGCCCGCAGCTTAGACAGGTATGTTGGTAAAGATGGTGGAAATAGATGATGGAATGGGGACAGAAGGTATTCTCCTAAGAGACAGTTCCCTTCTTTTGGGTCAGGCTACAGTAGAAGGGGTTGTTATAAGTGTGGCTCAAGGCGTCATCTATCTTATCAGTGTGGGAGGGACCCAGAGAGGTGTCCCTTCGACCCACAAAGAAGCCCATATGCCAGCCCAAAGAAAAATTATAATGGAAGTCCAAAGAGAAGCCCTTACAAGCGTCAAGAGACGGATTCTAGCTGCCCCAATTGTAATGGTAGAAGAAACAGTCGAAAAGAGAGCCCAAAGGAAAACACAGAGCATGCAAATTCAGCTACTGTACTTGATACATTTAATAGCGAGGAGTGTGAGGGGTGCAGACCTTTGTTCGAGCCTGATGGCAAGCCTATTTTAATATGTGGCCACACTTTGCCTTGCCTTTCATCAGTTGATGGGAATGGCACCTAACTTTACATAAGGGTTTTGTGGAAAATAAACCTGTATCTGTTTTGAGGGACGCGGGATGTACAACCATTGGCATTAGGAAGACATTGGTTAAGGATATGTATTATATTGGAAAGATGGCTAAATGCATTACATTTGGTGGTAATGTCGAGTACTATCCATTGGCGATTGTGCAGATCGACACCCCTTTCTTGTCGGGTAGAGTTCAAGTATGCGTCCTTGACTCTCCCATCGCTGATCTCATTATTGGAAATGTTAATGGCGTTCATGATTGCACCAGTCAGGATATTGAGGAGTGGGAAAATGGGCATGATTTGTTTGCTAATGCAGTAATGACGAGGGCTCAGACAAAGGCTGATGATGCAAATATGATGATATCGCAACCCAGTAATATCCCTGAGGTGCCTACGGTTGCTGGAATTACAGCATCTGATTTTGTAGATATGCAGAGGCAACACATTTCACTTCTGCCTTTGTTTCGGTTGGCTGAGTCCAAGAACATACGGCATACCAAGTCTGCTCGATACTGGTTTGAGGTTATGAACTCCATTCTAATCAGATGCTTTGTGGAGCAACATTCAGTCATTACACAAGTGGTTATTCCAGTGGAACTGAAGAATACAGTGTTAAGTACAGCACATGATATCCCTTTTGCGGGTCACATGGGTATTGTGAGAACTCGCTGTAGAGTGTTGTCCCAGTTTTACTGGCGTGGATACAATAAGGATGTGAAGGTTTACTATCGGTCGTGTAAAGTGTGTCAGAAGACAAGCCAGAAAGGAAGGACTCCCAAGGCACCATTAGTAGCAACAGATTTGGCATTTCGCCCTTTTCAGAAGGTTGCAATAGACATTATTGGGCCCCTTCCAGTTATGTCTGATCGGGGGTATAGATTTATTCTAACATTGGTTGATCTATGTACAAGGTGGCCTGAAGCATTGCCATTGAAATCCATCACATCAAAAGATATAGCAGAGGCTCTAATGAGCTTATTTAGCAGATTAGGATTTCCTGAAGAGATTTTGTCTGACAGGGGCCGGCAATTCATTTCAGAAGAGATGAAACACATATCTAAACTGTTAGACATAGCCCAAGTGTTCACCACCCCTTATCATCCTCAGAGCAACGGGGTCTGCGAGCGGTTCAATGGGACACTGAAAAGAATGCTAGGTAAGGTTGCAGGAGATTTTCCACAATTGTGGGATAGATACCTACCGGGAGTTTTGTTTGCATACAGGGAGATGCCACAGGACAGCACAGGATTCTCACAGTCTGAGCTAGTATTTGGCGCAAATCATCGGGGTCCCATGAAAATTTTGAGAGACTTACTAACCGGGAATTACGCTGATGATAGCGTCAAGTCAAGTTATGAGTATGTCGTTGACTTGCGAGAGCGCATAATTACATCGTGTTCGATAGCACGTGAGGCATTACAGACATCGGGTGCAAGGTATAGAGCATACGCCAATAGGAATAGCAAACTTGTATCCCTCAGTCCTGGCAGCGAGGTATGGTTGTTGCTGCCTACCAAGGAAAATCACCTGCTAGTGAGCTGGCAAGGCCCATTTCAAGTAAAGAAACAGATTACCGATGTGGATTATCTGATATTAGTCCGCGGGAAGGAGAAGATTTTCCATATTAATATGCTAAAACCATTCGTAGTACGTCCAACTGAACTGGAACCATTTGTGAACGCTGTTCTTGATAGGACAGTTACTGTAGCTAGTGCAGCAGTCATCGAGGAAGATGGAGAGAAAGGTGAGGAGGTCAATCTCCGGATCCCACTATTGCCATTGGTTGCTTCAGAATCATGGGGAGATGTAGAGGTCTCTGCATCTCTCCCACAGCATCAGAGGAACCAGGTGAAGTCACTGCTGTGCGAATTTCAAGATGTGCTCACAGATATTCCTGGAAGAACTGATTTAGTTGAGCATGATATTAAACTGACCTATGAAGAGCCCATCCGGGTGAGACCATATCCTATTCCACTACATTATACTTCTGCAGTTGAAAAAGAAGTGAATGATATGTTACGCTTAGGTGTTATCTCCCCATCTGAATCATCATACTAATTTCCCATGGTCATCGTGTGGAAGAAGGATAAATCCCTATGGATATGTATAGACTTCCGCCGCTTGAATAGTGTCACAGTGATAGATGCGGAACCTATGCCCAACCAAGAGTTCCTCCTATCCCAAATAGCGGGGGCAAAGTATTTTACCAAACTAGACTTATCGAGGGGGTATTGGCAAATTCCCTTAGCAGAAGGCGCTAGGCCACTTACAGCATTTTGTACCCCTCAGGGTCTTTTCCAGTTTAATTATATGTGCTTTGGACTGGTGAATGCCCCTGCAACTTTTGTGAGAATGATGAAAATGCTTTTGAGGGGACAGAAGGATGTTATCACATATATTGATGACATCTGTTTGTTTCATGACACGTGGGATGAACATGTAGAAGGACTGAAGTCACTATCATGACTTCGGGTGCATCACCTTACAGCAAGACCCAGTAAGATTAAGGTGGGGTTTCAGGAGTTAACGTTTCTGGGGTATGTGGTAGGACAGGGTGTTTTAAAACCAGTTGATCAGACAGTTGGAAGAATTTTGAATTTGCAACCTCCAAAAACAAAGAAACAAGTACGTAGTTTACTCGTCTGATAAATTTTTATCATAAATTTATCCCCAGGTTATCTTCATTGTCGGCAGCTCTAACATCACTCACTAAAAAGAGCACGCCAAACAGAGTGGTCTGGACTGAAGAGTGTGATAGAGCACTGAGGAACATTAAAGCTGTATTCTCCAGCGAGCCCATTCTTCTACTGCCAGATTTGGCTAAGCCTTTTGTACTGAGGACTGATGCTTCTGCAGTGGGCATTGGTGCATGTCTGATGCAAGAACATGATGGGTTTCTACATCCTGTCATGTATGTCAGCAGGAAGTTGCTTCCGGCTGAAACGCGATATGCCACTATAGAGAGAGAGTGTTTAGCTATTATTTGGGCTGTTTCCAAACTCTCTAGGTATTTGTTAGGATCTCATTTTGTGCTGGAAACGGACCATTGTCCATTGACTTTTCTTAAGTCATCTAGATCACCAAATTCACGTTTGACAAGGTGGTCGTTGTTGTCGCAATATTGGTTTCAATACATTGCCAACGTGTTCGAAGAGTTTACAGTAAAAGCCACCGATCGATTGTCAACAAAGCGACCGCTGTCAAAATGGCGGTGTATCAGCGAAATGTGTATCAGACAGAGGAAATCGCCAAGGATAAATAAAAGCAGAAGGGAATCATTATGAAAAGGATTTCACATTTTAGTCCAGGGAAGGATTGTGTATAACTGCATATAAGAAGAAACGGTAGGAAGTTATCCTTTACGGAGATATATACGTATTTCGGCTGCCCACAGTTACGCTGAAAGCCTGTAAACCCACTTCTGTACTAAATACTAAAATCAACAAATAACAGTTTGGGAAATTACATGGATAGGAAGGTAGAGATTTATCAACTGTATAAAACAAGATAAGATGGAACAGTATGGATAATATATAAGCCGAGGATGAGAAAGGAGAAGTTCAGGCAACGCACAGATCGAGTGAAATCGCTGCTTTGAAAAGAGATTTTCCACAGAGGCCTAAGCTGTGACGTCACTGCTGTCCGATACGGCCGCGTGATGCGTATAAATAAGCGTATCGGTAAACTGAGACACACACATCGAAAAAGGTTTGAGACAGACTGACGGAGATAACGCCACTACGCAAAATCCATCTGAAGTGTGAGCGGATCGCCAGAAGTTTCAGTCAGTGTCTGGAGTCTGAGGGTAAGCGAAATTAGGATAACTACCGTGTAAAATATTGTGTTTTAATTCAGGTTCATATATAGAGTTCACAAAATATGCCTGTATAATATTCATTGATATAACGTATTGTTATTTTAATATGATTTAAACATGTGCTTTGTGGAAGATGGTTGTTTGTACAAAAACGTATCAAATCTAGCCCCACAGCCAAATGAAGAAAATATTTATTATATTAAATGCTGGATCTCGTCGAAGATAAAGGCAGTCCCATGACCAGAGATTGTCATAGGGAAATGAATTGTTAGAAGCTTCAGCATGGAAGATACCGCTTTTACGAGGTTAGGTGATTAGTCCCCTTCCTCGCTGCCTTTTCCTTCCCTAGTTCGAGCGCACAACTTTGTACCCATTTACAGCTGGTAAACTGGAGTGTCCTACAGCCAGTTTCAGTAGAAAGCAACCTGATCACGTGGTCACTCACTTTATTTATTTATGTATTAATTTTGTGTAGATGCTAAGAATAGCATCAGTATTTGAATTTGTACTTGATATGGTTTGGAAGGATCAAGTTATAGATCAGAAAAGGATGTATAGGAGCAGAATAAACCAGATGTTGTTTATTACTGATAATGTTAATATTAATCCTGTATCATTGAAATGATGTTACTTGCTATGACTGTATAACTTTGACATCTGATGACTGACTAGTCTGACTTATGTACTAGTCAGTTACAATTAACTGAAATGTTAATACTTCTATATCACTGAAATGATGTCTTTACTTACTATGATTGTATAACGGTGACATCTGATGACTGACTGATCTGACATCTGTGCTAGTCAGCTATAAGTCTAGCCAGATACTAGCCAAGGCTGATATGATGTTTCAGGTTCCATGACATAACTCAAACCGGACTGTCAAGTATCAGAAGCCTGTGTTGTTCATCAGAGGCAATCCCACAAAAGTGCAGGACCCTAAAGAGTGAACTTCAACTGGTCATTGGCATCCCTACAGCTGGGTCTACCAAATCTGATATCCACCAAGGACAGTTCAGTGTCAGCATTGTCAAGTTGAAAGATAAGTGTCATTTAAGACACTGACCACCCATAAATGAAACACAGCTAATAGTCACTTGATGACAGTTATCAGAGGACTAAGAACAGTGATATATTTAAAATGAATGCAGTTTTCAGTAACTTTATTATCCAAGATCTTGCAGTCTAAATAGACAATAATAGGAATTGTGTGACTTAATTTTATATATATATTTCAATGCTCTGTTCCAACTAGCAGTAATAGAATATTAGTGTAAATATTATTTAAATTATTTTAACTGTACCTGAGGAATTATTCACTTCTTACAGTTGTGGTTAAAGTGAATGTTCATTGTATTTATTCCCTAGACATTATTAAGTAATCATAAGATAGTCACAGGAGACACCTTAAATCCTGGTACAACTTCTTACCAACTGGCCAGGGTTTTCACAGTCTGACTATTTCTATGATATCCATACACCAGTGCTTATTTCTAAGACTGGGGTATTACTTGTAAGACCAGAACTCTTTACTGGCATACTATCCTGGTAGCCTATGAGATACTTGGATTCTCACATAGATCATAATTTTAATTAACCTCCCGCTACAGTTGTTGTTACAGCAGTACAACTTCACTGTTTTTCCTATTCAGGGTAAATTGAATGTCCTTGCAGATTCATTATCCAGATTATGAACACTTGCTTGTAGTAAATGGGTGTGTTTTTTTTTTTTAACCACCATTTCTATGTAGTATTTGATACTTGTACATGAGTAATGTTTTGTCAACTGTATTCTGCATGATTTTTGTATAAGTTAAGTTCTTATCATATGTTCTGTATCCAGTACAGGGTTATAGAATAGATATTCTCCGGTATAGTAGAATTTGGTGAAATTGATGTAATGTTTATCACCTTGAATTTTTTGGGTAATTAGAGATGCATGATTTCTGCCATATGGTTGCTGTTGTATTTTTCTAGCAACTCGGTTCTATTATAATTTTTATTTTATTTTTTATTTTTGTGTTGTTCAGAATGTTATTATTGATTATTTGTAGATGGCATATTTTCACACTGATGCTATAGATTTTGCCCACATATGCAATCAGAGGTTTTGGATGGTTGGGTTCCTGATATCTACCACCCATCCAGTGAAAAACTATGTTTTTCACTTGGAGAGGGAGGGGTGGATGTCACGAACGGTTTATAGAATTGAATGTCAGTACTCATGCTGCGGTTGGAGCTAGATATGTTTATGTAAGTTGTGAGTTGAAGTGAGTGAATGTTAAGGTTGACTGCGGGCATGAATGCAGTAGTAGCAGTAAGCGCTAATGTCGAGTTCACGGGCATGACTGAGTTGTTGTGAGTGAAGTGGTGGTGAAGACTGGTCAGGTGGGAAAAGGGTCATGGGTAAAAAGTCATTCAGAGAAAGAGATTAGAGCGAGGAGAGATTACGTGGAGAGTGAAGGCGAAATGGTTGAAGAAAAATAGGAAATATATTAAGATATTGTGAAATTCGTTCCATGAGATGCTGTTCTAATTATGCACATCATACATTGTGCTTTTCTTATGTGATGATTTATGGCCAAAGCGGCAGTCTGCCTGTGTTATTGTGCTATACTCAAGTTTGTGACATAAAGTCGTCGGATATCGTATTGACGTGTTGGAGTTTAGTGAATTTACCATTAGCTGTGAATAACGAGCCATGTTTGTCGCTCCATGTGTATGTAATACATATTTGTCAATGTGTACACACAGCGAGCACTTGACAATATATATATATGAATGTTATTTCTGTACTTTTGGACTTAGATCCGTTATTCTCCCATTCAGGTTTAGGCGTAGGCTTAGACCGCTGGTTGGTTTTTGGGTAAGTGACCCAGTACTAGATATGGGAAAAAAAGAAACAGCTATATAATCACAATAACTACTACACCACTATTCTATCCTACTTAACCCGCGGAGAATTATAATTTATTATACACTCGGTTATTTAACTTTGAAAAGAACTAACCGGGTATAGCTTATTTACCGTTAACAAAAAACCCCGTAAAATAAGCGCTAGTCATTAAAAATGTACTCATAATGAATTAGAAATAAATATATATTTCGTCAGTACTCAAAATAAATAGTGCATTTACTAGTCGATTAAAATATCTCTTACTGGTTAAATCAGTTAGTTAGATTAACGCTACAGCCGGAACAATTTAGCTATAGATTATTTTAATTCGCTAGTCAATTAGGACAAAATCCTAGTGAAATATAATGACGGAGTTTAACAATTAAATCACTCTACACAGAAAAACCTTAGTGAAATAAAATGACGGACTTAACAATTAAATCACTCAAACTTCTATTATAATATTTACCGCAAACACAGAAATTAAAACAATCTCCAACGAAAACTAAGAAACTCCATTAATACAAATGGTTCTAGAATCAAAGCTAGATGTTCTGAAATAAATCTGTGGGTACTGAATAATGGATTTTAAAGGCAGATATATATATATATATATATATATATATATATATATATATATATATATATATATATATATATATATATATATATATATATATATATATATATATATATATATATATATATATATATATCTTAAAATTGTAGAAAAGTCGCTGACCAGTGTTACACACAACACCTTTGGGGATTTCTGTGTTCGAATTCTGAATGAAAGGAAAATTTGCCACCTTTCGGCCGCCTGCTGGACTCTGGCAACGAGCGGACGGTCTTAGATCTTCGTCGTTCTGTAGCTTAATCACGTTTCACGAACGAATGGATAAGGATGGGGGGGGGGGGGAAGAGAGAAATTGTAATTTATCTCCCCTTCTTTCAGATTTCTACGTGCATAACTAATAAACATTCCTAGTGTAGAGAAAAGAAAGAATTAGGCGTGGCTAAATTAAGAAAGAGCTAGATATCTAAGCGTAGGAGAGTTCTGTGTTAAAGAAAACGTGCATAACTAATAAGGAAGCAAGGTGAAGCCAGGTGGAAGAAAAATGTAGATAATAAAATCTATTTTTTATAATTCTCTGTCACAGTCGTCCCCGCTTGAAGATATGAAACCATTTCCATGTCTACATTATGGAAATAGATTTCCTATATCAGTAGCTTCCGGGTGACTGTTTTCTTCACTCTCATCTTCCTCCTCCTTCGTTGTCCGATTCTTACTCATGAAGTCTTCTCCAACGTTTTCTTTCTCTGGAATGTATTCCGTGTGCGTTTGAAAGAGTGTCGCCGAGTTTGACATCGTTGAAAGATTCCGTGTGTTTGCAGTGGAAATTCCCTGCAACTATCGTCAACTTCGGTAGCTATGGAGACCGCCAGGAGATTTTCGGAGGACGGCACCGGTCTTTCCAAGTATTTCTTTAACAGATTTACATGGTAGACCTTCTCCTTTCCTTTAATCAAGATCTGATAGCTAGTTCTTGCGATCTTTTTAGGACGGTAAACGGCCCTTGCCATCCGATGCGTAGTTTGTTGTTCCCGGTTGGGAGTAGAAACAAAACTTTCTCTCCTGGTTGCAATTCTCTTTCTTTCGCGGCTTTCCTGTATCGGTTAGCGTGCTTTGCGCGTGCTCGCTTAAGGTTGGTCGTTTCTAGGTCCCATCCTAGTTTTAACCTTTCCTTTAATTCCGACACATATTTACTGGCTGAGACAACTGTCTCATCAGTCTTCTGGTCTGTCAGGGACCGAAGAAAGGCTTCTAGCGGCCCCTTTATAGGTCTGCCGAATAAAAGTGTAGCTGGGGGAAAACCCGTAGAGGCCTGTGGAACTTCCCTGTAGGCGAATAAGGCTGCAGGAATGAAAAGGTCCCAATCTTCCGGTTTCTCTTGTCCCAGCTTACTTAGCATCATGATGAGGCTTCCGTTAACACGTTCTACTAACACACTTCCGGCCGGATCATAAGGGCTTGTGTAGATGTGCTGGTTCCTCAAGATCTTAACGATCTCATCCATCAACAGGCTACGGTATTGGGATCCGTTATCCGTCAAAACTTGTTGAGGGAATCGCAACCGTGTAAATATCTGCACGAGGGCTTCTGCAACATGCTTGGAATCCGTGCAAGTTAGCGGTATAGCTTCTGCCCACAAAGTGCATGTGTCGACTAAGGTCAGGATAAAACTGTGCCTTCTTTTAGTCCTTTCAAAGGGTCCTAAAATCTCGATTATAACCAGTTCAAATGGTGTTCCCACTACTGGCATTTCACCCATGGAAACTGGGGGTGTCCGTTGCTTGGGTGCCACACGTTGGCACTTGGTGCAGGATTTCACATATCGGATAATATAAGAGTTCCTTCCTGGCTACCAATAGTGAGTCGATATTCGCTGATTTGTGGCGTTCTGTCCTATGTGTCCGCTAAAGGGAAGAGAGTGCCCCATTTCTAAGATTTGGGCTCTGTACTGTGTCGGTACTAGGAGCTGGTTATGCCCTTGATCAGGGTTGCCCGTTCTCCGATAAAGTACGCCATCCTTAGAAAAAATGTCCCCGTTGTGTCTGGGGTCCTTGGCCATGGGCTATTTCCTAAAGCAGGGCTCCAAGGTAGGGTCCTTTTGTTGCGCCTCTTTTAGTTCCTTAGGTAACAACTTTGGCGCAGGCTCCCGTTCCTTCTTGGTTTGCCCTCTTGTGGTTACTGCTGTCACAATTGGCTCTTTCGGTCTCCCAATAAACACATATCTACAGCCAAGTATGACTGGGTAGATCGGGTCCTCCGTGATAGTCGCTTTGATCACACCTCTGACAAAATCCGAGTGTATCTCCACCAATGCGATGGGAAGCGTCATGGGTGCATCTCCTTGGAAAACTCCACATAGTTTGACGGTTTCTTCTGTCTCTTGACCGGGTTTGACCAAGTGTCTTGCTACAGTGCAATCAAAAGATAACCCTGTGTCAATTAGACAAGATGTCGAAGTACCGTTCAAAATAACAGTTCCTCGCGTTGATGGCCTCTCCCCCTCAGGTTGAGAATCACTGACACTAATTCTGCCTTGCGAGGCTGTTTGCAAGGATCCGATGCGATTAGACCCGGTGTGCTTGCTCTGATCCGATGTCCCTTGTGCAGGGGTTTTCTCTTTGTCACCCTGTCCTTTCTGGCCGCGCTGCCATGTAGACCGGTTAGGCTGATCAGACTGTTTGTTGTTGGTGGGGTACCTGTTTTTGTAGTATTTAGCTTTCTCCGGAGGGGAATTCTGGGGTCCAGTTTCTCTGTGGTTATGGTGGTGAGAAGAATGGGAAGACTGTTCTAGATTATTTTTTCGAGAAGGTCTTCTGTCGGTTTACGTTTTGTGGCTGGCAGTTCGACCAGCGCATTATGATATCGCTCAGACTTTTCCAAAATGTCTTCCAGCTTCTCTGCGCCTTGTTCAGCAGAAATCTACGGGTGTCACTTGACAAAGTGCTCTTTATTTGTTCGGTTACTACGAACTCCTCAAGTCCTTCATAGGTAGAGGTAAGCTGCGAAAGCTGCAGGCACTTTGTCAAGTATCCCTTCAGACGAGAAGAGAACTGATGAAAAGTTTCCGTGCCGTCCTTTCTGCTGTTACGGAACAGTTGCAAAAGGTTTCGAGCGTTTATTTCAAAACGCTCAAGCAAAGTCTTCTTCAACATGTCGTAATCGTCTTGGTGGTTGCCTTCCAGTTTTGCGTACGCATCATACGCAAAACCTTTTAAAGCCTGAGAAAGCTTCCAACACCACCGCGACCTCTCTTAACCGTACAGATTCGCCATTTTCTCAAATTTTTCTAGATACGTATCAATCTTCTCGTTAGGGCATGGGAAGGATTCTAGGGCAAAAGACAAAGCTGCTAGTTGAGAAGATTGAGCGTTGGAAGGATCAGTTAGCTGTGATTGAGGTAGAGAGTCTCCATTACTGGTGGAGGTAGAGGCAGCACCACGACTTTGGACCTCTATAGCCTTAAGAGCCAATTCATGTTGTCTCTCCTTCTCTCTTTCCTCATGTTGCCTCTCCTTCTCTCTTTCGTTCGCCCTGCGAATTTCCATTTCCTCCTCAATCTTCTTCTGCTTCCTAGCTTCGGCTGCCTTTTCCTTCTCTCTAACTTCTGCTTCTTTCTTCTCCGCATCATTGTAGCGAAATATGTGAAACAATCGCTAAATTCAGTAAGATTTTACTCCTATGAAAATAAATAAACCCGCCCGTGTGTGTTTGCCTATCGTCGTCTTCTACGCGAGTAGAGCGCTGAATTTTATACAGTAGTAATGCTTGGACAATGATCCCGCCGTCAAATCTTACACGCTTTCCTAGTTTCGTCCTTGAGACTTACAATTTACATGTGCCAGAACTGCGACACCAAACTGCCTTTCTGAATTAACGTAAGATTTTAACTTCAACGCCACTAATAGTAGCAATTCGGACATTTTCCAGAAGTGTAGAACGAAACTGCAGTAAGAATTAGAGCAAATTTTAAAGCCGCCTTGCAAAACCCCTCTTCGCTCGACACGAAGTTCTATGCCTATATCCACGCTGTTGGACACGCCAGAATATATAAACACACACACCAGTGTATTTCGGGCTAAAAAGTACTATACTGTAACATACGGCAAACGCGTTGTCGAATTGTGTGACGTACTACAAAAGCGCTGTTTCGTTCTGAATGAGAACGACAGTTAAAGAAAAAAAAAATTACTTTTTAACGTGGAAATTTTTTGAAAATATAGTACGAGAGTGTGAGAAAAGGAGCATAGTTGGTAGTGTCTCGATTTTGTTGTTTACATAATTTGAAATTGGCACCCAAGCGGGGCATAGAAGGTTAGATAGAAGAAAAACTTAGATAATTTTCTTATATGCTAAAATAAAAGACAGTGACGAATACAATGACATTAATTGGGTAATAGAAGAGTAAAGTGTTAATGTATCTTACCGTAGATAGGAAAATATGTTATTTGAAGAATTGAAGAAGAAAAACGATAATAGTAAATATAATAAATAAACGTATAAAAATATAAGCACTGTGTGACAGACAGCAACGGGATCAATAATTATTTATCAGAATTTGAACCACTCAATAAATAAAGGAGATATTGACAGAAGACAGATGGACTAACAGACTACATCTTTCTCAGCTTGACAGATATTGGGAAAGGGTAGGGTAGTCCAAGATTTGAAAATTGAGTTCAGTTTTGAAAAAAAGGACGCTAGAAGCCTAACAGTCCCTGATTGGCTGGAGTCTAATATACTAACGGAGGAATAAAACTGGTTTGAAGGAAGTGGTAGTCGCCACTTGAGAAAATTTGTATTACACTAAAGTTGTGTGAAGACAAGATATTAGTACGATCTTGTTTTGCTGATCTGCACCAGCAAGCGATCTGGATTTGACCATATTTATCGCAAATCAAACTTATTAGTGCTAATATTTCTCTGATGCGGTAAGAAAGAAAACATTTATATCATCATTATTATTATTATGTATGTATTATTGAATATGTATGAAAATTATGTGGGTAGAAGTTTATCTAGAGGGAAGTCAACATCATACTTTGTGTTGTCTCACAGAGTTGTTAGGAAATATTTTAACATGTTGTAGAAAGGCCAGACAGTCTTTCTGACACTTTGGGAGAAAGTAAAATTAAATATTAATGGGGAAATTGTTGTACAGTATTATGACATAAGACCAGGAAAACCACTGGCCGTCGTCTTCAGCAAGTCACCGTGATTGTACATGACTTGATATTATTAACTTAAAATGTTTCCTTTGTCAAGAAAAGTGTCAAACTATAGTTTGAAGTTTATTTGACCATGAATGGGGTAACAAACCAATTAAGAACGCTAAATAATTGTTTAGTTACCATGCTGAGTCTGAATATGATTTACAATGTTTATTAGTTAGGGAAAGAGAGAGTATATCAGAGGTTGAGTAGGACGCATTTATATCGTTCCAGGGTTTCATCTATGACTCAAAGTGAGCCCAGGTCAACCTATACCTGTATATACTTCTGCATCTAAAGACTTGAGACAGTATCAACTTATGCCTCCTTGTTATATTTCAAGAGCAGAATCCTGACTTGGCAGTGGAAGCTGGTGATGTGAACATAATTCATCCTGTATACCAGAAAATACTAAGTTAAGAAATCGTCTCCGGGCACTTGATATATCAAACTCAACTACTCTCATTTCCAAAATGTGTATTAGATCATTCAGATTATGATGAAGACAGTCGTTCTTTCAATCATTACCCATTCATAGGAGCAAGAGTAAATTGACACTGTTCCAGATTGACATATTTAATTAAAGTTGTGAAAAATAATATACTCAGTTATAAATTGAATCAATTTTATGTAAATACTTTGAATTATCATTTTGAGGTTCAATATTCCAGTATACACAAAATTGTGATACTGGAACAATAAATTGTAAAAAAGATTTCACATTTTAAACTTAACTCTGGGTGTTGTTAATTACTTTTCATAGAGTTCTTAGGTGTATTTGTTGTCATTTTATTACAGCACATTTTACATTACCCTAGACACTAGCCAGATAACAGACATACACCATTGTTATACTAAGGATAAAAGACGTCGCAGGTTGAGGTCGTAGGGTGGTAGCAGAAAGGTTCCCTGAGAACACAAACCCTATTATCTATTAGACTCAGGGGCCTTCACAGCTTGACCTCACATCTGCATAAAATTCACATTTTACCAATTAACATCAAAATCCACCACAATCATATCTGTCAAGTTCTTCGTTAACAAACACATTTGCTTCTTCTCCCTGCAATCCCTCTTCCCTTGCTTCCTCTCTTAGCATTTGCTAAGTTTTGCACGTTCAGCCATTGCAAATAACTGACTGTGACTTACCCGAGAAAGAAGTCAGAAAAAGGATACACTGGTTCCCTACCACTTTAGAGAAAATACAAAACAATAACATATACTGTTATTTAACTGGGATACCTCCTCTTGGTTATCAGTTATCTAATCTATCGCTGCTATTATCTGGCAATTAAGGCTCCTGATGCAAACGACTACGCCAAATAAATGGTATATCAGACCAATAATTGAAAAAACTACAATGTTATTACAGTGGAAAAAATAAAAAAATTTTAAGGAGAATAAAAATCCCTAAAATGTATTTAACTCCACTATCAAGTCCAAACCTGAAGTCAGTTAGGGTACGGGAGGCAATTAACTTGACAAAATGTTCCGTCTGAACGCGCTCCTTAGCTTAGCTCAAACCACCTTCTGCTTCAAAACCCCAGTGATTGTTACACAATCACACGCTACCAGCGGCCTTGTATTACAAAATCAATACTTAACATAACTCCAACAAAGATCACCTTGTAAATCTAATTGTATATATACTCTAACAAATGCTGTGGAACAAAAACAATTAATATTTGTGTGGTCAGCAAGCCAATAAACAGATCGTTTGTCTAGGGGAATACTAATATTAAATTTATTTAATCTCACGAAACAATCAAACTCTTGCTCTATCTAGACAATAAAGATTTTACCAGATTTAAGTCAATCCTACGGACGAGCCGACATTTGTCGTGCTTGTCTCCTGATCTAAATTTAATCCTATGGACGAGCGCACATTTGTCGTAGATTTTTGATAGGTATTTAAGATATATTGTGGTTCGTCTGAATAGAACTAGAACAGGTGGTAACTCAGTGAGAGATAAGGTAAAGGAATAGATTTCACGAATGAAAAATGGTGAAGAAGGTAGAGTCTGTCCCTGGATTTTGAGAAGATCCTCTATAGTCCAGCCTATATCTACAACATGACTTTGTTTGTCAGACAGTATACCTCTATTTATATATTAATATCTATATCAACCACTCCCATACACACACAGATAAGTGACGACAATTAGACGCACAAATGTGAAACACTATATTAATGGAATAGGGATATTTGGGACGAGCTGACTAACACATTTAAATTAAAGTTTTATGTAAATTTTAATTACCATAAAGAAACTTTACAACAGCTATTATTGAATATCAAACAATATATATATAAAATCATAGGTATTAGAATTAGTAAAGGAATAGACTCATAGGTGTAATACCCCTCCCTCTGTTGAGACAAGATCCCGTTAGAAGAAAGTTATTAACCCCCCCAAAAGGTCAAAATGATTTGCGCTATGGTCTAGAATTTGCCTATACTGTAAAGAACAGAGTTTATAAGTTAATCTATTCTGAAATTGACAGCATTAGCAAAACCAAATAAGAAATAAACAGTGTGAGTACATGGATTATACAATAGAGAGAATTATTCATTCATTCTTTCCTCTCTCCTCAGTCGACCGTGGCCACGTTCATTCCTTCTTATCGAATTGTAGATCTAACAGCATCTGGAACATAGTTTCATGGGTCACACAGCAAATCCAGTGTTATTTTGGCAAAATAAACCCCAGCTCCACAAAGATTGATTAATCCTCTTCTTCGGGGAACGTTTATTTCGTTACTTGTTATTAGAATTTCTGTTTCATTCATAACCCTCCACTCCCAAAGGAGCATAGGCCTTCAACAAACACATGCCAAGTCCTCCTGTCACGTGCCATCATCTCAAGTTCTTTCCACGTTCTCTTCATCATTTTCACCTCTGTTTCTAGCTCTCTTCTCCATGTGCTTCTTGGTCTACCTCTGCCTCTCTTGCCCTGGGGGTTCCAGAACAAGGACTGCCTTGTAATGCTATCAACAGGTCTCCTCAGTGTGTGTCCAATCCATTGCCATCGTCTTCTTCTCATCTCTTGTTCCACTGGCACTTGTCTAATTCTTGTCATCAGTTCCACATTGGTAACCTTGTCATGCCATTTTAATCCCTCTATTCTACGCAAGCACCCATTTATGAAAGTCTGTAGCTTTTTGGTTGTTGTCTTTGTTGTTCTCCATGTCTCAGAGCCATACAATAGGACTGACTTCATATTTGAGTTGAAGATTCTTATTTTCGTGTTAGATCCGATTTCTCTTGATCTCCATATATTTCCAAATGCAATGAAAGCTCCTCTTGCTTTTTGTATTCTTATTTTGGTATCGCTGTCTGTCCCTCCAACTTTGTCTATATTACTGCCAAGATATGTGTACGATTCTACATTTTGTATTGGTGTTTCTTCAAGTTCAACCCTGTTATCATTAACTGCATTTATTCTCATTATTTTTGTCTTTTCCCTGTGTATTTTCAGACCCATCGAGTGTTTTAAATTTGTCCTGCATCTGATTACGGTTATGGGACAGAAGAGCTAAGTCATCAGCAAAATCCAGATCATCCAACTGCTTAGTCAGAGTCCACTGGATTCCATATCTGTTGTGTGTTGTCGACGATCTCATAACCCAGTCTATTGCTAGTAAGAAAAGAAATGGAGACAAGAGGCATCCCTGTCGCACTCCTGTTCTTATTCCAAACGGTTCTGTAAGCTGTCCTTCGTGAAGAACTCTGCATGTCATATGTTTTCTTTATTAAATTAATGATCTTCAGGGGAGCTCCATAATGCCTCATCAATTTCCAAAGTGATTCTCTGTCTACACTGTCAAATGCCTTTTCGTAGTCCCCAAATCCGATGTATAGTGGTGAATTCCATTCCAGACTTTGTTTAACTATTATTCTCAAAGTGGCTATCTGGTCTGTACATGATCTGTTTTGTCGAAAACCTGCTTGTTCATCTCTCAGTTTCTTGTCTATAGACTCTTTTAATCTCTCAAGGATAATTCTGTTTAATACTTTTCTTGGCACTGATAGTAACATTATTCCTCTATAATTTGTGCACTCTTGTAAATTTTCCTTCTTATGCAACTTAACCAGATATCCTTCCTTCCGTTCTGCTGGTATCTCTTCCTTTTCCCAGACTGTACCAAGTAATTTATATAACATCTCTGTAGCCGTGTCGATATCTGCTTTGATGGCCTCTGCTGGAATGCCATCAGGTCTAGACGCTTTTCCATCTCTTAGAAGCTTTATGGCTTTCTTTATTTCTTCCTTCGTTGGTCTTTCACCGTTAATTTGTAGCTCTTCTTCTGCTGGCTGGATGTCCGGGGGTTTTGTGGAGCTGGTCTATTGAGAAGGTCTTCAAAATATTCTGTCCACCTCTTCATTTGCTCTTGTATATTGCTGAGCAGTTTTCCATTCTTGTCTTTTATGAGGCAACTTGTTTGCTTGTATTTCCGTGTTAGCTTCTTTGGCTGCTATACAGTTCTCTCATATTTCCTTTCGCTGCAGCATCTTCTGCCTCTCTTGCCAACTGCTCAGTATACTTCCTCTTGTCTCTTTTGATACTTCTTTTTACTTCTTTGTTTGCTTCTGTGTACACTTCTTGAGCCTTGGCTTTGGAACTTCTGGTTTTGCTTGTGTTTAATTCTGCTTTCTTGTTTTTTCTGTCTTTTATCTGATTGATGGTTTCTGTTGTTATCCATGCTTTTTGTTGTCGTTCCCTTTTCCCCAGTATTCCTTCACATGTCTCATTCCATACAGTTTTGACCTGCTGCCAATAGTCTTCTGTATTTTCTACCTCTTCCAGCTGTTGGAGCACTTGGAATTTGTTGGATACTGTGACCGCAAATTTGTCTCTTGTTTCTTGATTTCTTAGATGTCCTACATTGAATTGTTGTCTATAATTTTGCATTGTTGCATATCTCTTGAGTTTCATTTTTACTTGGCTATCAGAAGGTGGTGATCTGATGCCACATCTGCTCCTCTATATACCTTTACTTCCTGCAATGATGATTTAAACTTCTTGTGTGCATATATATTCAATCTGATTTTCTGTTCTATGGTCTGGTGATATCCATGTTGCCTTGTGTATTCTCTTATGTGGAAACATGCTTCCTCCTATAGCCAGTTGATTTGAAGCACAGAAGTTTGAGAATAGTTCCCCATTTTCATTCATTATTCCTAGCCCATGTTTTCCCATGACTTCTTCAAATCCGGTGTTGACTGTACCTATCTTTGCATTCATGTCACCCATCAAAATTGTGATGTCTCTTCTCTTTACTTTATCCATAATTTCCTGTAAAAAGGTAAAGGTAAAGGAACCCGTTACACGCCCATTTGACCGTCGGCATATATTGGTCGATATTGGTATGTTACCCATGTGGCCTATTTTCTTTCTTGAACCGTCGGCAACGAGGGCTGATTATTCTGGTCGGCATCACAGGCTTCGCCTTAGTTGGTGCATATGAACCTTTCCTTTTTAGCTTTTTAGTAGCTCTGGTACCCATTCACAATGGGGTGCTGGGCTGACCCAGGAGCCGTCTTTATGTCCTATGGACAGCACCAATTCACCTGTGATGAGTTTCTTCCTGTCTACCCCCTTCCACTTTGTTTCATACATTCCTAGAACCTCGATTTTATATTCCCTCATTTCTGCTGCTACTTGTGCCACTTTCCCTTGTTCGTTTAATATCCGAACATTCCAGGTGCCAAATCTGGAGGTTCTCCTAGAAGAAAGAAGATTAGTCAGCAACACAGACTCCTTTCGGCTTTCTCTGTGTTGCATCATACGCCTCCCTGCCAGAGGACCTTCCCCTGTCTTGGATGGCTGTATTTTATTTTCCTTATTTGATTTGTCCATATTTGTTGAAGTTTTTTGTGGTTTAAATTTTTTACAGGATGGGGTAACCAGCCCCATGCCCAACCCTCCTTAGTCGCTTTCTACGACATGCATGGCAGGGAACAGTGCTACTATTCTTTGCTCCCCTTTCGGGCCCCGGTAACATACGGATGAGAATTTCTGTTTATGTCACATTAATTACTCCAGGTAAGAAAATTAACAGTGCTCACAGTGTCAAGTAGTTTGAGATTTCCATTTTACATAAAGGAATGTCAGGTCGTTAAATTCTCTCAGTATAAAATTCCTTGTCACACTACAAATGGCCGATGGTCGGGAAATGTTAATGTTTGACTTTGTCGCCACAACGGGCTGAGTGTAAATGAAATTGGGAAAAAGAAATCTAGATAGCTATAGGCCCAGTTAAAAAGTTATTCTTAATATTCTTTGGGCTGGTACCCTATCTCTTTCTGGGTGTAAACAAGAGGCCAGACAGGTTCACCTTACTTACTTACTTACTTAGTCGTTCCCCTTCTACCGTGAGGTGTAGAGGTTTGGAAGAGAGAGCGCCAGACCATTCTATCAGCTGTTTTCTTCCTGGCCTGGTTCCATTCTAGTCCTCGGTCCTTCAAAGATTGTCTAATGTTGTCCTCCCAGCGGACTCTGGGTCGTCCTGGAGGTCTGGATCCCTGGCTCTTTGTTTCCCATGCTTGTCGTGGTAGCCGGTCTTCTCCCATTCTGCAGACATGGCCAAACCATCTTAGTTGGGACTGTTCTATTTGGGTCTGCAGCGGATGGGATTTTAGGCCTTGACGGATCGTCTGGTTGCGGACCATGTCTCTTCTTGTTACTTCAACCACTTTCCTCAGATACCTCATTTCTGAGGTATGGATCTGGCTTTTGTGGGTTGTAGTCATTGCCCACGACTCGCATCCATATGTCAAGACTGGGACATAGGTGGAGCGGTATACAGCCATCTTCGTTTTCTTACCAACCTCTTTCTTGCTGAGGAATCCACGATTTATGGCCTGAAAAAGTCTCCCAGCCGCTGCTTTTCGAGTGGCCAACTCTTCTTTGATGCCTCCCTTTCGGTCTATAATAGCTCCGAGATATCTAAAGTGGTCGACCTGCTCCATTAAGACCTTGAAGACCCTATATATAAATATATATATATATATATATATATATATATATATATATATTTATATATATATATATATATATATATATATATATATATATATATATATATATATATATGAATGTTATTTTTGGACTTAGATCTGTTATTCTCCCATTCAGGTTTAGGCGTAGGCTTAGACCGCTGGTAGGTTTTCGGGTAAGTGACCCAGTACTAGATATGGGAAAAAAAAGAAACAACCATATAATCACAATAACCACTACACCACTATTCTATCCTACTTAACCCGCGCAGAATTATAATTTATTATACACTCGGTTATTTAACTTTGAATAGAACTAACCGGGTATAGCTTATTTACCGTTAACGAAAACCCCCGTGAAATAAGCGCTAGTCATTAATAAATTTGCTCATAATGAATTAGAAATAAATATATATTTCGTCAGTACTCAAAATGAATAGTGCATTTACTAGTCGATTAAAATATCTCTTACTGGTTAAATCAGTTAGTTAGATTAACGCTACAGCCGGAACAATTTAGCTATAGATTATTTTAATTCGCTAGTCAATTAGGACAAAATCCTAGTGAAATATAATGACGGACTTAACAATTAAATCACTCTACACAGAAAAATCTTAGTGAAATAAAATGACGGATTTAACAATTAAATCACTCAAACTTCTATTATAATATTTACCGCAAACACAGAAATTAAAACAATCTCCAACGAAAACTAAGAAACTCCATTAATACAAATGGTTCTAGAATCGAAGCTAGATGTTCTGAAATAACTCTGTGGGTACTGAATAATGGATTTTAAAGGCAGATATATATATATATTAAAATGGTAGAAAAGTCGCTGACCAGTGTTACACATAACACCTTTGGGGATTTCTGTGTTCGAATTCTGAATGAAAGGAAAATTTGCCACCTTTTCGCCGCCTGCTGGACTCTGGCAACGAGCGGACGGTCTTAGATCTTCGTCGTTATGTAGCTTAATTACGTTTCACGAACAAATGGATAAGGGTGGGGGGGGGGGGAAAGAGAGAGAAATTGTAATGTATCTCCCCTTCTTTCAGATTTATACGTGCTAGCTAATAAACATTCATAGTGTAGAGAATTGAAAGAATTAGGTGTGGCTAAATTAAGAAAGAGCCAGATATCTAAGTGCAGGAGAGTTATGCGTTTAAAAAAAACGTGCATAACTAATAAGGAAGGATATCGCCATAGCTACCGAAGTTGACGAAGAATACGTTGGAGCAGACTTCATGAGTAGGAATGTATGTATGTATATATATATATATATATATATATATATATATATATATATATATATATATATATATATATATATATATATATATATATATATATATATATATATATATATATAGACATTTTAGTTGAAGATTTTTGTTCGCTAGGTGCATGATATATATATATATATATATATATATATATATATATATATATATATATATATATATATATATATATATATATATATATATATATATATCATGCACCTAGCGAACAAAAATCTTCAACTAAAATGTCGTCCTATCTATTGTATCAACATCAAGAACCAAAAAGCTACAAGGAGGGGAATACGGTGTTAAGCCCATATTTTCTTGACTCTCGGCACACTAGGGCTGATGTGGTCATCATCACACCTGCCGTCTTAACCTTCCCAGAGTTGCTCTGGTACCCAATACATGAGGCTGGGTCGACCCCGGAGCCGTTTGCGGTCTAAAAAATCCCACCTCAACTGGGGATCGAACCATGGAAGCCAGTGCACTAACCACTGCGCTACAGCGGCTCCCTTTAAAAAAAGCTACAAACTTTCATTAATAGGTGCTTGAGTAAGATGAGAATGGGAGGCTTGATATGATGCCATACGTTCACCATTATGGAATTGATGACTAGAACCAGACAAGTCCCTGTGGAACAAGAGATGAGAAGAATACGCTGGCGATGGATAGGACATACACTGAGGAAACCCAGTGGCGTACCAAGGGTGGTGCGAGGGGGCGGTGCGCTCCGGGTGACAGCCAGGTGGGGGTGCCATCGGACACTATTCTGATAGTACTTATAGATAAAGATATACTTGCAAGTGTCCTTATAAGGGGTGGGGGAGCGTTAAAGGTAGGATCCACCCCGGGTGCCAAATACTTTAAGTACGCCCCTGAAGAAACCTGCTGATAGCATTACAAGGCAGTCCTTGCTCTGCAACCTTTATGGTAAAAGAGGAAGAGGTCGACTAACAACAACAAAACACGCACGAAGAAATGAACTGAATACAGAAATTAAAATGATGACGACATGGAAAGAACTTGAACTGATGGCACGCGATAGACCTTAGCATGTGTTTCTTGAAGGCCTATGCTCCTTGGGGTGCTAAAGGGTATTGACTGGCTGAAATAACTGTCTGTACCACGCAGCGCAGACAGCATTCAAGCAGCGATTAAACCGCGCTTTGGTCTTTTCTACAAAGTAACTCGCTGAATGTTATCTAATAATCAACCAGCCTATCTATCTATCTGTCTATCTGTAGGTCTGTCTGTCTGTCTTGTAAAAATTGATGAATCCGGTGTCGTTATTTTGACACAAACCTCTGCAGTGTCTTGTTGCTGGTGACGCTGCTTTTAACTTTCCTAACAAGAGTAGAGTTAGGTACCCAGTTACAGCTGGGTATACTTGAGCGTGGTGCTACCAGGTTTAGATCCCGGTAACTTGGTCGCGAGAGAGGAAAACGCTCTACCAGCTTAACCAGCCTGACGCTCATCAGATTATGATAACAAAATACGAATGGATAAATCTGGCAATTTTTATTGTATTGCCGCTGTCTGTAGCGAAACGGACAGATACACTCTGGAAATCGCCACTTAATTAGGAAATCCTTATGATAGATCGCAATATAATTCTATACGGAGTTCACAACGGGGGAATTACATAATTATTCTGAGACTAAAAGGGAGGCAACCAATCGGAATCGACAAAAACAATACAATTAAACGCAGAGGTAGCGAAAAGGAGAAACTCATCGGAATGAAAAAAAGGAGATTCAACCAGAGACAGATTAAACAATCAGATTGATGACAGAGAGATCCAATCAAACACAGGCTCAATCTAATCATATGGACTGGGAAACAGTATATAAGCCTGCTTTAGACTCAATTATAGACTCTCAAAGATTCACTTCAAAATCCCACAGCTGAGAAGACGTCCAGCAAACTGACCCACACGAGTAAGAAGCCAAAAGCCACAGTAGACAGCTAAGATGACTTGCTGTAATGAAGCCGATTACTTAGCGATAAGCTCAAGCCAGTCCTCGCGATAGGTGTCTGAAGGGTATTTTAAAAATAATGTATAGTTTACTAATTATATTAGTGTCATTTAATTTGATGTAATAATTAACATTAATGTTATCTGTGACTGTGATTTACATGATGGTGTTTGATTTTGGTACTCCTAAAACTACGCCGACAACTGAAGTTGGTCTCCAGCTAAATATAACCTGAAATAATGAGCAAAGATGAACAGCATTGACGCAGCTAGAGTATTGTCAGGAGTCAGAACTATATGCAATGCTAAGCTATAAAAGCTTTCAGCCCTTTTTAAGGTTTAGTTAGCAATTCTAAAAAGTTTAGAAATAATCGAAGATAACCCACCAGAAGCTGTTACGATATTTACAGACTCACTATCATCACTACAAGCCGTAGAACACCCAGGTAAAAGTAGCCGGCCAGACATAAAGGAAGAAATTCTTGCAATTAATACATCACTGTGGTGGGTTTTGATGTTAAGAAGAATGGTGTGCGTATAGTTGTACTTGAGTGAGATCAACTGTGAAGGTCTCTGAGGTAAACAATGAATAACTGTATTACAGAGTACCTTTCTTGTTACCACCTTACAATCTCACTCGAAGTTATATTCTTTTTGACTAGCGTGACTGAAAGCTACATACAGTGTCTAGGGTATTGTAAGAGTGTTGTAAAAGAATCTCAATACAAAAACATATACAAACATATACTAAGTACTATGATAAACTCAACTAACTCCAGCTGTTAAATTTTATATTTAAATATATCTTTTGTTAAACTTTATTTGTCCTGAGCCTAAAGTTGTTTTGGTCAGGACTACAGTTCAATGAGAATCAATTTAGATGGATAGATATATTTACAAATATATATAAAAATATTTACATGCAACAGACAATATGTCCATAGTACATGGTTACAAATGTTCACTTTGATGTTGTTTACTCTATTTAAATACTGGGAATAGGAAGCAGGTTGGGGATTGTCATCATTCCAATGTCTTTTGTTTCACTATGATTGTTCCTTATATTCTTTAGGAGGAATGGTTTTGTAAGCACAGGAGATTATTTTTTAATAGTGATAATTTGTCCCAGGCCAGATATAGCACTTATCTGGTTCCTGGAATAAGCCGCAGTTGTAGTCGGTTTGGCCAAACACTTCAGTCTCCTCTGGTCTTGACTTCTTTAATACAAGTAGGAGCCAGAGACTCTTTGAAATCTTGCAGACTTCTTCACTGATCGAGTACTAGCACCAGCAGGAACCCCTGTCAATGCAAGTTATGGTTCTGTCTTAATATCAAACTAAGTCCTCCCAATTTATATGAAAGCATATAGTCAACACAAAGAACATGGTCAGCTCTCTCTCTGACAACCCTGCTTCTCCACTTTAGTTTGATGGAACAAATTTTACCAGTTTTCTTTTCTCTTCCCTAATGGATGCTACGCCTCTGGCATTCCTGCAATAATCTTTTCCATGCAATAAGATAGGTGTAATGTTCCTGTATGACCATCATATATATAGTCCTGTAGTTTTAAACTTCTAGATAGTCCCTTATATGATGGATCAACATCTAGGCCATGCCTAAGTCTGTTATGGAACCATTTAATTACAATCTTTTTTCATGGCCTTTTCTTACACACAACCCTTTGTTAATTAAAAAGTCAATAAAATCAATCTTACCACATATCAAGGAAATATAAACAAGTAACGATGAATTAGGCAATAGAATATAGCACACTTTCATCACTGCCTCTGTTCAGACTGCTTTCAGATGGTAGTATTATTAATAAAAAAAAACACAAGTCTTTTCATCGCTGCTTGCTCTTCTGAATATTTTGAAAAAATGGCAGCGAGCATCCTACTATTCCTATCATGTAAAAAGCTTTGGCCAATGAGACCAAGCATCTCTTTTTTTGAATGAATTCTTTTAAAAAAAAATATCAAACCACTATGCGTTACTACTACCAACTAGATTTGTATATTAGGTCAGCCAATAATATTACGGCTTCCTTCAAATTTCATCCAATCCCTTTCATTGTACTATCTTAGCCTTTCTCTCACCTAATTTTTTCCCAAAAAAATTATGCTATCCAATCTAAGCAGACATGACTTGACCTGACAGTATCTCCGATTCTCTATGTATTATCCCCAATATTTGATTATCTAATGGACTATTTATGTAATTGATAACATATTCTTAGTCAGCAAGGCCACAGGTACACGAATATATGATTTTTTATGGGGCTAAGTGGCTTGGTTTAATATTCCATATTTTTTTCCCATGTTGTTGATTTTTAAACTACCTCCTGTTCAATTCTTTTCCCATGTACTTTCAAGCTAATTACGAGAGTTTATGTCATTCACAATAAGAGCTAAGCGTGTTTTACTGATCGTAGTGTCCACATTTTCTAACGTTACATCGTATTTTTGAAAACCGCCTAAGGGCAATACTAGCAAGTTGGTTTTATTTTTAGAAACAAATGTGAGACGTGATTTGCGTTGGGTTATCTATCCGTCCCCTCTCCCTTCTACAATGTATTTAGGCAAATACTTAGTTGACCTAGGAAAGTGTTACGTTTGTCTCAAGGACGAATTTGAAAAATTGGGTACCCTTTTTGGTTCGGCTAAGGCGTTATCAAATAATAAGCTGAAGGCGTAGGCGACGACTAAGATTCTCGCCGAAAATTTGTAGTACTATCCTATCTTTGACTTTATGCACTATACTGTTATATTCTAATTTAGATATTGTATTTAGAAGTTCGCCACATATCTCCCCACTTAGAACAGACTATTATATGTCAGTTCCTACTTCTAAATACACATAGATAAATTTACTACCTATGCCTGGTGACTACTCTGATGTTCGTCGTACGGATGTCTGCTTAAAAAATCTGCACCTACATTGGTTTTGCCTGGAATATATTCTATGGTAAACTGGTATGGCTGTAGGAGCAACGACCAACGTAATAATCTAGCATTTTCATGCCTTGCTTGTGACAGACACACGAGTGGTTTATGATCTGTCTGGATCTTAAATGATTTACCATAAAGATAAATCTGGAACTTTTTTATAGCCCATATGACAGCTAAACATTCTTTTTCACTTGTTGAATATTTTTGTTCTGCTGTGTTCAACTTACGGCTAGCATAAGCAACTGGGGTTAATTCCCCGTCAAGTGAAGTTGACCTTTGTAATAGAGCTGCACCCAAACCTATATTACACTGACAAACAACATTTTTCTTTCTTATATAAGAATAAGTGTTCTTAGGTCAATTTCTTGCGCTGATTTCAAATCTGAAATCCGTTTATCTCTATCACGTCGTGTTCTTAAGATATTTGTGAATAAATATATTTTTGGGAAACTGTTATTTGCTCCGTTTCATTTTTACTATATAACTTATTAAAAATTAATAAAAAGCAACATAATTCTACTTTTTATACTGCTAAAAGATGCATGACATATGTTACGCGATTTTTCAAATAGTTACTGTATTTTGAAATAATTCTGAGCAAAATATGGCTTCTAGAAGTTGTAGAAATTCGGCTGATCTGTTCTGTTACGTGTGCGGATGTTTTACCGATCGTGTTGACCAGAAAAACTTTACACCATTACTAAAGAAAGCATATGAACTTTATTTCGATTCGAAAGTTGATGATGCAAATAACTCTTGGAAGCCAAATGCAGTTTGTTCGATACATTGGCAGGTTGGTTACGAAAATCGCCGAAGCATAAGTCAATGCCTTTTGGAGTGCCAGTAATATGGCGTGAACATACAAATCACACTACTGATTGTACTTCTGCTTGACAAATATCCATGGTTTCACTTTTAAAACTAGAAAGTCTGTGGTTTATTCAAATATTGAATTGGTTTCGAAACCAGTGCCTCATGATCCAATCACGTGTCCGATCCAAGTACCACCAGAACATAATCCGTTGGACGTGAATGAACCATCAGAAAGTGATAGTTTACCTGCTTTAGAAACTAATTCTGACTCAGATTACATACCGGTGAATGATGGGGTTTACTTAATTAACCATTCAGGACTTTCAGATCTAATACGTGATCTCGCTCTTACCAAAGGACAAGCGGAATTACTCGGTTCGCGACTCAAAGAATGGAATCTTTTAGCGCCCAATACTCCGATATCTAAATTTCGTCATAGACACAGAGAACTTGTTCAATACTTTGAGATGGATGATGACATTTGCTATTGCAAAGATGTAAACGGTCATGAGCACATAGTCAACGAATGGCGATTTTTCATCGATTCTTTCAAGACTAGTCTAAAAGCTGTGTTATTGCATAACAGAAATTTATTTTTATCAATTCCAGTCACCTACCCTGTTCATATGAAAGAAACTTATGACAATATGGCTATACGTTTGGAAAAAATAAAGTACAATGACTACCAATGGCGGATTTGTGGAGACCTAAGGTCATTGCAATTCTCACGGGCATGCAGACTGGGTATACTAAATTTTGTTGCTTCCGATGTGAATGGGACAGCCGCAACAGACAGGAACATTATGCAAGAAAGGTGTCGCCTATCCGGGATCATATACAGCTCGGGCATAAAAATGTAATACACGAGCCATTAGTTAACAAAGACACCTTCATTTTACCACTGTTACATATAAAGTTGGGGCTCATGAAGAATTTTGTAAAAGCGTTAGATAAAACGAGCAAAGCTTTACTTATCTTCGAGAAAAGTTTCCGCAAGTTAGCGATGCTAAGATAAAGGAAGGTATCTTTGTAGGACCTCAGATTAGGAAAGTTATTGCAGACAAACAATTCGAGAACTTGTTACATGGTAGTGAACTTCGCGCATGGATGGCATTCAAATCGATCGTCGATAACTTTCTGGGAAATCACAAATCTGTCGACTATGTTGCATATTGTTAAGCAGTGCATAGATGCATACAGAATTTATGGGCTGTAACATGTCCCTCAAAATCCATTTGCTCGATTCGCATCTTGACTTTTTCCCTGACAACCTTGGCGAAGTCAGCGATGAACATGGAGAACGATTCCATCAAGATATCGCCGTAATGGAGTCACGTTATCAAGGACGGTGGAGTGTGACCATGCTTGCCGATTATTGTTGGATGCTTCATCGCGATGTACCACATGCCATTCATCGACGAAAGTCGACTGCAAAGAAATTCAAGCCTACATAACTGTTATACTTCTTGTACGAATGATGTTGTAATACCGTACTATATGCGTTGTTAAAAAACTTCAATTGCGTATTTCTAGAGATCCCGACCTGATAGAGAAAAACGGTTTGCAGATTTAAAAACAGCGCATTAAAATTGACCAGAAAAACATAGAAATGTTAGAGAAAGAAAAAAAAAGTTTTTTTTTGTTAGTCAGTGTTACTAGCATCCGTTCTCACAATGAATTCTTGACTCAAGTCAGGTAATTTTAAAATAGGCCTGCTTGTGAGCTTTTTCTTCAACTCTTGGTAGGCTAATTCACACTGCACTGACCAAGTAATTCTATCAGGATTTCCTTTGCGCGTTAAATCAGTCAAAGGAGCACATATGGAGTTAAAGTTTTTAATATACTTTTGGTAGAAACCACATAATGAGACAAAAGTTGGTGATGCATGGATTATTCAGGGGATCCAGTAATTTTCTCATCATCCTCGAAAACACACTCGGTGCATTTTTCAGCCCGAATGGCAACATGTTAAATTCATAATGTCCTTCCGAGGTGCTAAAGGCTAAATAAGGTCTAACCTCCGGCTTTACTGGAATCTGATAGTAGCCTTTGCTCAGATCCACTTTAGAGAAATATTTAGCTTTATTCAGCCTGGCAAACAGCTGATTTGTATCAGGTAATGGATCCACCTGAC
Source organism: Oreohelix idahoensis (assembly GCA_024509875.1). NCBI lineage: Eukaryota > Metazoa > Mollusca > Gastropoda > Stylommatophora > Oreohelicidae > Oreohelix > Oreohelix idahoensis. Next base: position 103,296 of record JAMPIV010000001.1, on the reverse strand, counting down.
CTTCTGTGACAGCATTCAGTTTCCTGTAATCTATACACAGTCTGTGTTCTCCAGAGGGTTTTCTCAACAGAACCACACTGGAGCTGTAAGCAGATTCACTGTGCGAGATAATCCCTTCTCTCAACAGATAATCTATCTCCTCCTTCAAAGCTTTTTCTTTAGCGAACGGAATCGAATAGGCTCTGATATAGATTGGTGTTGGGTCTATGAGTTTCATATCATATTCTAATAAATTTGTACGCCCCGGTCGGTCCGTTAACACATCTGTATGATCATCCAGAACCTGTTGAACTCTCTCCCTCTGATTTTTCGTTAAGTGTGTACTGATTTTTACCTGTGCAGCGGTCTCACAGGGGTGTAAAGGATATTCATGAGAGGTGAGTGGTTCCTTTTTCATTTCCATTGCAACAGACAAGGTCAGTAGGTGTGTCTCTTCCTGGTTTTCTCTGTCCAGATATTTTTTCAGGAGATTCACATGATAGATTTTCTCTTTCCCCGTCTTATCTATCTTATAATTTGTTCTAGACACCTTCTCTAGAACTGTATATGGACCTTGCCATCCAATTTGCAATTTATTATGGCTGCCGGGCAGTAGAAGGAGCACATTCTCTCCCACAGCTAATTCTCTGTCCTTCGCTTTTTTATTGTAATAGGCAGCATGCTTTTTCCTGGCTTGTCTCAAATTTTCATTGGCAAGTTTCCAGCCAGTTTTAAGACGAGTGGTCAGCTCGTTCACATATTGATATGATGAGGTAATATTTTCTTCTGCCTTTTCATCGGTCCATGTCCTTAACAATGCTACATATGGACCTTTAATATTGTTGACCTATTTTTCCATGCACCGGTATGGTCTCTTCCACTGGAAGCATTATAGTGAGGACTTTTCTTCCCAGAATCATCATTCACAAATCGACCACTACCAATTTTTTTCATGGGGTTTTCTTCCCACTTTAAATTCCTTGTGAGAGATCTTCTCTCTCTTTTATTTTCACCCAGTTCACATAATTTCGACAGAGGGATTGTCGACCTATTCTGGGGTAAAACATTTCTTTGTACTCGTTGCATCGTAGCCATTGTTAAACATCCAAGTGAAGACTGTCTGTGAAAAGGGGGCTCCCATTCCACTTTGTCTACATTATTAATTTTATTTTTCTTTCCATTGTCAGGCCTAAGTTTGCCCCGTGGCGTGTCTAGGTCCTGATCAATTTTCCCACTTGTGGGTGTTCCCTCATGTAATATGCCACATGCTTCTACAAAATTCTCAATGTCAATCATTTCCTCGGGCCAATAATAATTTTGAGCAATCTTTTGGATGATGGTACCTATTTTCTCATGGTCCCCATCTTTCCCAACATGTAAGCTCCTTATTAACTCTGCCCTATACCTTTTAGGAAGATAAACACCTATGCAGGCCACCAAGAACCACTTTTGTCAATAGTGAAACGTCGAAAGCTTGCCTGGTTTGGGCATGTAACTCGTCATGACTCCCTTTCGAAAACGATCCTTCAGGGAACAGTCGAAGGTAAACGGAGAAGAGGAAGGCAGAGAAAATCCTGGGCTGATAACATCAAAGAATGGGCAGGACACGGTTTTTCCACACTTGTACGCATTGCTGAGGATAGAGAGCAGTGGAGGACCCTGTCTGCTGATGCTTCCACCATGGCACCCCTACGACCCATGACGGGTTACGGGCTGAGATGATGATGATACCTTTTAGGAAGTACCAGCTGTCCCTGACAATTGGATCCAGTTCCAGCCTTCCTATATATCAGTTTGTTCTTCATATAGAAGTCTCCTTTGCCTGGAGGTGTATGACATTTGGACAATTTCTTAAAACAAGGCTTGGGGGTCTTATCCCCAGCCTGCGCCTTCCTCATCTCATCTGGAGGGGTATTTATCAGATTATCCTCCTCCTGTTTAGACTGTGATCTGGTCTGAAGCGTGGCCATGTACACCGGTCTCTTTTTACACACTTCAGTGTTATGGTTGTCCATCCGACACCAACTACAATATGATCTACCTTTATAAAAAGGTTTTCTTTCATCATTTTTCCTTTCATTGAATTGTGAGGTTTTATGTTTATAGTCATTGCGTGGCCTATCAAAATATTGCTTACCTTTGTTCTGGTCTCTATGGTCAAACTTATTAAAGTTTTGAAGTGCCTTAAAATTGTCTACCTGTTTCTTTTTATTACCAACTACCTCTGCCTGGGCTGCCTGATACCTCTCAGCGACATTTAGTAACTCACTCAGCCTCTCTGCACCTTGTTCCATGAGAAACTTTCTCAGGTCTGGAGCCATGGACTCTCTTAGCTGCTCAATAAGGATCATCTCCTTAAGATCTTGGGTTTTCCCCAGAGCAGTCCATTTCTCCAAGTAGGTCTCTAACCGTGCAGAGAACTGGTGATAAGTCTCACCCGACAGTAGTTTGGCATTCCTAAATTTTTTTCTATAAAATTCTCCGTTCTTTTCGTATCTTAATAAAAGAGCCTGCTTTAGCATGTCATAATTGTCTTGGTCATCTCTGCTCATCTTGGCAAAAACTTCGTAAGCCGTTCCTCTAAGCCCTTGTGATAACTTGAGGCTCCACCTCTCTCTCTCTCTCTAACCCTTATGTAGTAGCTAAAAGTTCAAATCTACTTAAGTACCCTTCGATGTCATCTTCTTTCTCAACAAAGTGATCTACATGAAAACCCATAGCTGAGGTTGAAGCTCCCTGACTGGCAGTGGCATCTGAGGTAAAGGGGCTGGCACCATTTTCAGGAGCATGACCTTGAATCTCCAACTCCCTTAGTTCTAACTCATGCTCCCTTTGCAATCTCTTCTCCTCCTTTTCTGCTTCCCTTTCAGCAGCCTGTCTTCTTTCCTCTGCCTCCCTTTGCAGTCGTTTTTCTTCTGCCTCCAATGCCCTAGCCTCCTTGTCAGCCTCAATCTGCAACCTCTTAATTTCTTTGTCAGCCTCAATTTGTAACTGTAATTTTCTTTCTTCTGCTAACTTCCTATCTTTCCTTTCAATATACTTGTCACATTCTGAAGTTACATATTGGATCAAAGCCTGACCCTCCATGTTCATTTCCTTAGCAGTCAGCACAGCAGCAGATCGAAACTTTGCCAGATCAGCCATTTGTACTATGCAACCTTTAAAATTTCCAACTATACTAATCTCTAATTATGGCTAATAATTTCTAATGATAACCAAGAACAACCACAGGCACTGATAGCTCAACTACTATTCCATTTCTCCAAAAGGAATGCTTTTAGTTTTATACTCTCTGAGATTCCTAATATACTTGATAATATTTTAAGAATTTAAAATCCCAGAATCAAACTACCCAATATAGCTGGTGTTAAGAGAAATTCAATCCCGAGGAGCGAGACCCCCAATATATGTGGTAGGAGAGGTTTAAAATCCCGGACAGGACCCCAATATAAGTGGTGGATTTGATGTTATGAATTTGTTGTTAGGTATTAATATGTTAATACATGAGATTAGCTATGAAGGTCCCTGAATTTACCCAATAGTATTGTGAACTTTTCAGGGTACCTTTCCGCTACCACCTCTTTTATCTCATTCAAAATGTATTTATTATTATATTAAATGACTTCGTTTAGTGTCTAGGGTTATGAATGTAGAGTTTAATATACAAAAATCAACAAACATACAAACAAATAGTTTATTATTCACAACAGCACACAGTACTACAACAATAACATACAAACGACACTTTAAAAGGCTATCTTATTAAAGACTGTGGTTGAATTTTGTGTAAATATGATTTTTACAATTTTATTATCCTGATTCTATTTTAGGTTGAATCAGGACTGACAATTTAAAAGTGAAATCAAAATAATCATTTACATCAGTCAAATAGCACAATAGATCCTCTGTCCATACATAAAATATTTTTCTAATATACGTCTGTAGTGTTCTCCCACTTTAAGGTAATACTGGTAGTACCACTAGGTTGTTGTTTGAAATCATACCCTTTTAGTAATGTTTGTTTCTATTTGTCACTTGTGGAACTATTAAATATTTGTCCCAGTTTATTCACTGTCACTTTTTATATTTCTTCTTTAATTCTGATGTTGAGCTCTCAGGTGCCGAACGAGTACTTATCTGGGCAGTAGAATATAGGTTGAACCTTTCCTCTGCTCGCTTGACAATCTGTTCCCTGTTTGATAGGCAATGGCCACTAGCATGGGCTCGCAGTAAACATGCAGAGTCCTGAATCAATCAGTTTTCAAGCGTTTGGTACCATATTAACGTCAGTACCCAGGACTTCTGAAATGTGAAGGTATGCATCCTTCTTAATATCTAGCATACACTAATAGTCCACAGTTAAGGACATGTACATTACAAACAAACAAAAAGGGTCATATCCTTATACAAACCTATGCCACCATTTTCTTTTGATGTGACAATGTACACCAGTATTCCTCTCCCCTAATAGTTACAACGCCACTGCAATTCCAGCTGTAATCTCTTCCATATAATAGGATAGGTGTTATGCTCCTTTATGACAATCATACATATTCTTGTAGTTTTACACCTCTCTGACAGTCTATCACATTTTGGATCAATCGTTAGGCTTTGCCTCATGTTCGCAATAGACCCACTCATGTCCAGACATATATTATTATTTCACATTCAATTTTTATATTAAATCTTCTTCTTCTTCTTCCATCCTTAGCCATCGACCGTCAAAGCAGACAATGGCCAATCACACCTAGTGGCGTCTTAAGGGCAACAACAAATTGATTTTATTTGCCGTTGTTTCCGATCACGCCTAGTGGCGTCTTTAGGGCAACCACAAATTAATCTTTATTTGTTGTTGTTTCCGTAATCAAAGTGACTGGCAAACAGGTGATCAGCCCATTGTGCCCGATTTTTATATTAAATACAGATTAATTTTTTGTTTTTTTTTTTTTTTTTTTTTTTTTTTTTTTTTTTTTTTTTTTTTTTTTTTTTTTTTGCGTTCGCCCGCTAATACTCGAGGCGAAATCTCAGGTTATCATTTATGTCTAACCTGACATTGATTTTACGTGAGTATCCCTTTATTTCTTGTACAGAGACAAATGTCCCTCGCCATTCAGGCAAATACTCGCCGATTTCGGAGGTACCCATTGCAGCTGGGTCGGCTCAGGAGCCGCCAGTCCCTGGTCGACGACACTCCTTCAAATGTTCTCGCCAGGTCTCGAGTTAATCCAGTCCAAATCCCGGTCGACGAAAAATCCTCAAATGCCGTCGCCCGGGTTTGATCCTGTATCACCCGGTCGCCAGAGCGGTGTTGTAACCACTACGCTAGCGCGGCTCCCGACAGATTAATAAATGTCAATCTTACCACAATTTGTTCAATGAAATACACAGAGACGATGACTGACACAGTTTCGATCTGTTTTGTTGTCCAGGCTGCCCAGAAATTATATTTGAAAGCACAGCCTGATCTCATCTATCGCTGGTGAAAATTTTCTAGTAATGGCGTCCCCCCTAACGCTTATTCTGACAATATCGATTCAGTTGGCCAATCACTCTTAATTTTACAAGGGTAAACAGTCTTTCAAAAAAATATCATTCAAATCTTTCTACGTTACTAGGCTATTTATGTTTATTCAAAGGTCAGCCAATAATATTTCGTCTCCCTTCAAATGCCACCCAATCGGATTCACTGTACTATCTGAGCCTATCTGTCACCTACTTTTTTCCCAAAAAATATGCGATCCAATCTAAGCAGATATGACTTGACCTGACAGTATCTCTGATCTCTATGTATGGTTTTATCAATAGTTGATTAGTTAAGGGACTATTTATATAACTAACACCATATTCTTGGTCAGCAAGTCTTCGGGTACACGAATCTACGATTTTTAAGGGGCTATGCGGTTTGGTTCAAAATTCTATCTTATTTTCTATGTTAGTTGTTTATTTATAAACTACCTCTCGTTCACTCTTTTTCCATGTACTTTCAAGCTAAATACGAGAGCTTAGGTCATTCATAATAAGAGCTTAACAAGTTTCCATGACCGTAGTGTCCACAATTCTAACTTTTTCATTGTATTGGGGAAACCCCTAAGGCAAGGCTTGCCACTGTGCTACAGTTAGCTTTTAGTTTAAAATCAATGCGAAACGAATTAGCATTTCATCTATCCTTGCCCCTCCTCGTTCCATAATGCATTTTAGGCAAATATTTTCTTAGAACTAGGAAAAGTGGGTGTTTATGTCAAGGACGAATTTGAAAAATTGGGTACCGTTTTGTTCGGCTATTCGTTAGCAAATAATAATCTGAAGGCGTAGGCGACACCAACCGTTCTATCAGAAAATTCTTTTGTACTTTCTTATCTTTGCCTTTATGCCCTATACTGTTATATATTAATTTAGATATTGTATTTAGAAATCACTACAAGAATGAATAGTGTTGAAGATAATATCCTTCTTATTCTTTTTAAAATAATATAGATGAATCTTAGAGATAGAGTTTATTAATATTATGGTTCAGAAATAGAAAACCCAAAATGCATGGAAAAAGACAAATATGTTAACGATACCAAAGACTGACATAAAACTTATATAGGCTGATAGGTTATAGTCTTCCGACCAATAATATGTTTCGATATCAAAAATCGCTCAATTAATAACTAAGATATTGTAGAAATATTATATATGTTAGTACAGTGTGACAAACAGACGATAGTTCTTGCTTATTTTAGTGGTAACATTTTGGGGACGCAATTTTAAAAAAGAGGCATAGGAGTGATTCAATTTGATTGATTAACACTATGAGGAAGGGAGAGGAAGAATTGGTAGCCCAAAAATAAACATAAATTTTGTATTGGCATAGCTAAGGCAGACTGACCAATGGACTACAAGACACATAGTATGTTTGGGGTTTTGTTTTTGAAAACTAAATTCAAAATCTGGTAGTCGCCTGATTTCATTGGCCAGCCCAAATTGATATTAGCAAAAGCTTACAAGGCTCTTGGCCATTTTAATAGAAATTTTCTGTACTAAAGTACGATGAGAACAGAAGTGTTGATTGTAAAATAAATACTAATCTGACTGTCTGGACAGAGGCAGAGAAACTTAGGCCATATTTGCCAGTCATCGTTACTTGTGTTATATTTAATTGAAATTTGTGGTAAGAATGATTTATTTATTAATATGCCTTATTAAAACTGCAACAAGCTAAATACTGCTATTGGGAAAAGTGAAGGACATGTCGGGAGCAAAAATTATTGAGTCCTCATATTGAACTGTGTTCGAATATTGTTATTGATTATTATTATTATTAGATCAGAATATGTTAGCAAGCCTCTGTGTTCCATGAACACTCATCAACATGCCTAGAGCGTTTATAGTTAGGAAAAGAAGAGAAAATCATACAGAAGGAGATGTGTTTACTCCACGTTATTGTATTGAAGAAAACTATGCAAAATTACAGTGGCGTATCCGCCATATGGACCTGAGGTGTGGTCACAGTAGATTGTGAAGTCATATGAGTTAGGGGCTGGTGCACTTGTATGCACACGAGGCTGACCCCATCCCATCATGTATAAATAGTTAATGGGAGTCTAAATCAGATATGAAAAGGCCAGGGTGTCTTTTTATTGCAGGGTTTTATTTCCTGTTACCAGCCGGTGACAGGAAACCTGATGAATATATTTGAAGACAGAAAGTCTCCAGTGAAGGTTTATACTGTCAGCAGTTAGCCAGTAGTTTCTGTGAACTGGCATATCCTAGGCAGCGATGTGTTGGGCGTGTGAATCTTCATAAAGAAAAAAAGATGATGTGCCAGTAGCTGGGCCATCTGACAGTTCATCGGAATAAAGTGTTTTCCCCAAAATTAACTTTAAAAGATAGGGGCATGATGACTATAACAGCTCCTCATAAAAATGACTTACACTATTATGTACTAAATAACAGTCTGTGAATACACCTACAGGAACAATATATTAATGTTATTCTTATTGGACAAAGAGTCCAATTTTAGTTAATCATTTGTTGTATAATATATTTTCCTCATTTTCAAAGACCTGTCCAAAAGAGATTGCAGGACAGGCAGATTAAAATTGTACAAAAAAAGAATTAATATTCAAAAAAACTTAAACCACAGACTTATTACTTTACTATTAGTGTGTTGTAGTATGTTGTTTTGATGTACCATCATTTCATTGCATTCCCTAGACACTAGCCACATCAAACACCACACACTAGAAATAAAATACAGCCCCGTGTGAGATCTAGAGAGGTAGCGTTAGGTACCCTGAGAATTCATCATCATTTTCATCAACCATTAGACTCAGGGTCTTACATAGCTTGACCTCACACGGTTGACACCTACACAGCAATCTTTCCTTCTTTATAACATAATAACCTCTCCAGCAAATTAAACTTGCTACGGGACCCCAAAATGCAGCAATAGTGAATGCAGTCAGCGACCCATAGCTTGACTGCTTGCATAAGGATCAGCGAACCAGAGCTGATCAAGACCGTACTCCACCTCCACGTGGTGGTCCTGGAAACAGCCTGCAGCAGCGCAGTCTGGCTGAGCGAGTACGGATCGAAATGGGAAGGCAAACCCGGTCCCTAAAAAATGCCGTGCAGAAGTCGGATGTGTCGACCGAAAGGTGCAGATATCACAGCTTAGGTGCAAACAGACACAACGCAACCACCGTCCTTTTCTGGGCGAACGAGGAAGAAGGAAGAAGAAGAAACTTGCTACATATATTGGGGGCTCGTCTGGGATTTTAAACTTCTCCTGCTACATATATTGGGCCGCTCGCCCGGGGATTTTTAAATTCTTATAACATTACTATATAAATTGGGGTCCTGTTCTGGGATTTAGCATTAACATTATTTCTATTTTACCCAGGGAATCACCACCATTAATATTACCCAAGAATGTGGGAAATTGATGAATTGTCAGAGCCTGGAATAATTTAATTAGAGTTGTACTTGTTTTAGACATTGATTTAGAACATTTTAGAATTGATCAGATGGCGGACTTGGCAAAGTTTCGATCTGCTGCTGTGCAGACTGCCAGAGAGATGGGCATGGATAGGCCAGAGCTGGTCCAGTATGTAACCTCAGAGTGTGACAAATTTATTGATAGAGAAGATAGGAAGTTAGAAGCAGAAAGAAGATTACAAATTGAAGCAGATAAAGAAATTAAAAGGTTACAAATTGAGGCTGACAAAGAGGCAAGGGCATTAGAGGCTGATAGGAGGCTGAAATTAAGAGGCTCCAATTAGAGGAGAAAAAAATGGAGGCTGAGGTTAAGAAGATGGAGGCTGAAAAAGAGGAAAGAAGACAGATTGCAGAAAGGGAAGCTGAAGATAAAAGATTAGAAAGGGAAGCAGAAGATAAGAGATTACAGAGGGAGCACGAGTTACGACTAAGGGAGTTAGAGTTGCAAGGCCATGCTCCTGAAAATGGTATCAGCCCATCCACCTCCGACTCTGCTCCAAGTCAGGGGGCCTCTAACTCAGCCATGGGGTTCCATTTAGATCATTTTGTTGAAAGGGATGATGACATAGAGTCATTCTTAAATAGATTCGAGGTACTAGCTACAACTTATGGGTTGGAAAAAGAAAGATGGAGTCTGAAGGTATCCCAGGGTCTTAGGGGAACAGCTTATGAAGTTTTTGCAAAAATGAGCAGGGACGACCAAGACAATTATGACTTGTTAAAGCAGGCTCTTTTGATTAGATACGAGAAAAATGGTGAGTTTTATAGAAAGAGGTTTAGAAATGCCAAGCTTTTGTCTGGGGAGACATACCACCAATTCTCTGCCAGATTGGAAACCTATTTGGAGAAATGGACTGCTCTGGGGAAAACCCAAGATCTTAAAGAGATGATCATGATAGAGCAATTGAGAGAGTCCATGGCTCCAGACCTGAGAAAGTTTCTCATGGAACAAGGTGCAGAGAGGTTGGGTGAGGTACTTAATGTCGCTGAGAGGTATCAGGCGGCCCAGACAGAAGTAGCTGGCGCAAGAAAGAAACATATAGAAAAAAATAAAGCCCTACAAAACTCAAATAAATTTGATAATAGAGATCAGGGAAACCGAGGAAGCCCAACTTTGTTAGGCCAAGATTCGACCATAGAGATAGAAACCCACAGTTCAATGACCGGAAATTCCATGAAAGAAAACCTTTCAACCAAGGAAAGCAATGGTGTAGATGGTGTAAGAGGGACACTCATGACACCAAAGTCTGTAACAAGAAACCTTCTACCTTTGCTGCAATGAAAACGAAGAACAAGGGATTAAAGGACAAACCTACTGAACAGCAGGAGCCTTATCACCCCCAGTTTGTGAGGATGTTGTATGCAATGGGGTCACCATAAGGTGCCTTTATGATACAGGTTTAGATTTTGATTCAGTCGTGAGTTCTCACCTAGTGAACCCAGATCAGTATACCACAGAAACAGTGGAGATACAAGGGGCGACTAAGGACGTAGCAACCATGACACTTCCCATCGCAAGGATAACTGTGAAAACTCGCTATGTGGAAGGAGTAATCAAAGCAGCAGTGATAAACGAACCCATTTACCCTCTGATATTGGGGTGTCGTTATGTCTTCTTGGGAAATCCCAAGAGACCTGTGATCATGGCAACAGTGCAGACCAGGTCACAGTCGAAGAAGGAGGAAGATGAACCTATAAATACTCATCCAGAGGAGATGAGGAAGGCACAGGCTGAGGATAGGTCACTGAAGCCGTATTTTAAGAAACTCCCAAAATGCCACACCCCTCCTAATAAAGGAGAATTTTATATGAAGAATAAACTCATATATAGGAAGGCCGGAACTGGTTCAAATGGTCACGGACAACTGGTCCTTCCCACTTCATATAGGGAAAAGGTGATGGAGTTAGGACATGCTATCCCTTTCAGTGGTTACATGGGGATTAGTGCAACAGGACAGCGTATAACTTGTCATTATTTTTGGTCAGGAATAACGGAAGATTTAAAGAGATATGTAAAATCCTGCCCAGAATGTCAAAGGGTAGCTCCAAAGCATTGGACTGCACCTGCAACTCTAGGGGAGATGCCAATAGTGGGAACCCCTTTTGAAAGAGTTGCAGTGGATATTGTGGGACCTCTCACACGAACCAAGAGGAGGAACAGTTACATCCTTACTCTGGTGGACACTTGTTCTATGTGGGGAGAGGCGGTAGCCATGTCATCAATCGACTCGAAACATGTGGCAGAGGCATTACTCACCATATTCACTAGGTTAGGTTTCCCTCACCAAATCTTGACTGATAATGGATCACAGTTCAAGGGGAGACTAACTGAGGAAGTTTTCAGGATCTTCCAAGCCAAGCACTTCCATTGTAGTCCGTACCACCCCCAAGGGAACGGCCGGGTGGAAAGGTTCAACGGGACACTTATCTTCATCCTGAGAAAGTTGGCACATGAGAAACCTGATACATGGGATCAGTACTTGCCCGCGGCACTCTTTGCGTACCGGGAAGTACCCCATAATTCGACTGGAATGTCCCCAGCGACACTACTATTCGGTAGGCCAATTAAAGGTCCATTGGAAGCCTTATTGAGGACGTGGACAGATGAGAAGGCAGAAGAGACTGTTACCTCATCATATCAATATGTGAACGAACTGACCACTCGTTTAAAAACTGGCTGGAAAATTGCAAATGATAACTTAAGACAAGCCAGGAAGAAACATGCTGCATATTACAATAAGAAAGCGAAGGATAGGGAGCTTGCTGTAGGGGGAAGGTGCTTCTTCTACTACCCGGTAGCAGCAATAAACTACAAATCGGATGGCAAGGTCCATATACAGTTTTGGAAAAGGTATCCAGAACAAACTATAAGATAGACAAGAAGGGAAAGGAAAAAGTCTATCACGTGAACCTCCTAAAGAAATATTAAGAAAGAAGTAATTTGGAAGGAACTCACTTAATGACCTTGGCCATAGCAACCGAAATGAAAAATGAACCTCTCACCTCTTTTGAATATCCACTGAAATCATGTGAAACGTTTGCACAGGTGAAGATCAGTAATCACCTGACAAAAGGACAGAGGGAGAAGATTCAAAAGGTTCTGGAGAAACATACAGACGTGTTAACGGATAAGCCGGGGCACACAAATTTGTTGGAATATGATATGAAACTACTAGACCCAACACCCATCTGTATGAGAGCCTATCCTATCCCATTCGCAAAAGAAAAAGCTTTGAAAGAGGAGATAGATTATTTGTTACAAGAAGGGATTATTTCTCACAGTGAATCTCCTTATAGCTCTAGCGTGTGTTTATTGAGAAAATCATCTGGGGAACATAGACTGTGCATAGATTATAGGAAACTGAATGCTGTCACAAAAAGTCAGGTGGATCCATTACCTGATACTAACCAACTGTTTGCCAGACTGAACAAGGCAAAATATTTTTCCAAGGTAGATCTCAGTAAAGGGTATTACCAGATCCCAGTGAAGCCTGAGATTCGACTTTATCTGGCGTTTAGCACACCGGAAGGGCACTATGAATTTAACATGTTACCGTTTGGGTTGAAAAATGCGCCGAGTGTGTTTTCCAGAATGATGCGAAAACTGTTGGAACCGCTGAAAAATCCATGCATCTCCAATTTCATGGATGATATTCTTATCGCGACGGAAACATTTGAGGACCATGTTAACTCTTTGAACATGCTATTTGATAGACTCAGAGAGGCAAACTTGACTGCTAGACCAACGAAATGTTGTATAGGTTGTAAGGAACTAGAATTCTTGGGACATACTGTACATCAGGGTAGCATGACCCCCGACCCCAAGAATCTGGAGAAATTGCAGAGAGCACCCAGACCACAGACCAAGAAAGATGTGCGATCTTTCGTGTCACTTTGTGGCTTTTATCAAAAATATATTAAAAACTTTAATTCTGTGCGTGCGCCTCTGACAGATTTGACTCGTAAAGGAAAACCTGATAAGATTGAATGGTCGGCACAGTGCGAATTGGCTTATAATGAATTAAAAGAAAAACTCACTAGCAGGCCTATTTTGAAATTACCTGATTTGACTCAGGTATTCGTGGTAAGAACGGACGCTAGTAATGTGGGCTTGGGGGCCACTTTGTTACAGAGGTCCTCTTCACCAAATGGGGAATTAAACCCAGTCGCTTATGCCAGTCGCAAGTTAAACAGAGCGGAACAAAACTACTCAACCATTGAAAAGGAATGTCTTGCTTTAGTCTGGGCGATTAAGAAGTTCCAGATCTATTTATATGGTAGAACATTCGTGGTCCAATCAGATCATCAGCCTTTAGTGTTTTTGGCACAGGCAAAACATGGGAATATCCGTTTGCTAAGGTGGTCTTTACTCATTCAACTGTATTCGTTTACCATTGAGTACATTCCGGGATCGCAGAATGTGGGGGCGGATTTCTTGAGTAGACACCCATCTGCAGACAATCCGGACACTCATAAAGCCAAGTTGATGTAATTTGCTCGGGATTGGTAATACAGACTATCAAGCTGCGTGGGGATGCAGACTTTTAGGAGGGGACGTGTGCGATAAAATCATTTCTGTCTTACCCCTCCCGCTAATGTCACCCCTTCCTAATTTTAGATTAACGCCTTTTCTAGAACTGTAAAAGAAAAAAAACAACTAGATATCTTACAATAAAAGTTGGCAATGCGTGACTTTTGCTGCTAACATATTTGAAAAGCGGTACCCATCCCCAAAACCATCCTTCCTATTAAAATTGACGAGTTGGTGCGAAAATAAAATTAAGGATAGACACAGCCTCAAGTAACACATTTTTGCATTGAGATACGAAAGCGTTGGCCTTTTTCAAAAACTTCAAACGATCTACGCAGATGTTAAAATATAACCACAAGCGTTGCAGTCACTTTGGTAAAAACACACACACTGCAGACGCATTTCCAGTCGGCGAGTTTTTTTCTGATGAAATACTAACATGCGGGAAAAACCTAAATCATGTAATACATCGCGTCGTCTTTTTAGAACTGAGAGACGGGACTAAGGGGGAGGAAAAGTGAAAAAATCTCTCGCTTGCTTGTAAATTCAAATTTAACACTAAAGAGTAGGGGAGAAGGAGGCGTTTGTCAATTTAAGGAACTGTCTTTTTTGGTATACAATACAAATAACATTTTGAAAGAAAGAATGAATAGTGTTGAAGATAATATCCTTCTTATTCTTTTAAAATAATATAGATGAATCTTAGAGATAGAGTTTATTAATATTATGGTTCAGAAACAGAAAACCCAAAATGCATGGAAAAATACAAAAATGTTAACGACACTAAAGACTGACATAAAACTTATATAGGCTGATAGGTTATAGTCTTCCGACCAATAATATGTTTCAATATCAAAAATCGCTCAATTAATAACTAAGATATTGTAGAAATATTATATATGTTAGTACAGTGTGACAAACAGACGATCGTTCTTGCTTATTTTAGTGGTAACATTTTGGGGACGCAATTTTGAAAAAGAGGCATAGGAGTGATTCAATTTGATTGGTTAACACTATGAGGAAGGGAGAGGCAGAATTAGTAGCCCAAAAATAAACATAATTTTTGTATTGGCATAGCTAAGGCAGACTGACCAATGGACTACAAGACACATAGTATGTTTGGGGTTTTGTTTTTGAAAACTAAATTCAAAATCTGGTAGTCGCCTGATTTCATTGGCCAGCCCAAATTGATATTAGCAAAAGCTTACAAGGCTCTTGGCCATTTTAATAGAAATTTTATGTACTAAAGTACGATGAGAACAGAAGTGTTGATTGTAAAATAAATACTAATCTGACTGTCTGGACAGAGGCAGAGAAACTTAGGCCATATTTGCCAGTCATCGTTACTTGTGTTATATTTAATTGAAATTTGTGGTAAGAATGATTTATTTATTAATATGCCTTATTAAAACTGCAAAAAGCTAGATACTGCTATTGGGAAAAGTGAAGGACATGCAGGGAGCAAAAATTATTGAGTCCTCATATTGAACTGTGTTCGAATATTGTTATTGATTATTATTATTATTAGATCAGAATATGTTAGCAAGCCTCTGTGTTCCATGAACACTCATTAACATGCCTAGTGCGTTTATAGTTAGGAAAAGAAGAGAAAATCATACAGAAGGAGATGTGTTTACTCCACGTTATTGTATTGAAGAAAACTATGTAAAATTACAGTGGCGTATCCGCCATATGGACCTGAGGTGTGGTCACAGTAGGGTGTGAAGTCATATGAGTTAGGGGCTGGTGCACTTGTATGCACACGAGGCTGACCCCATCCCATCATGTATAAATAGTTAATGGGAGTGTAAATCAGATATAAAAAGGCCAGGGTGTTTTTTTATTGCAGAGTTTTATTTGCTGTTACCAGCCGGTGACAGGAAACCTGATGAATATATTTGAAGACAGAAAGTCTCCAGTGAAGGTTTATACTGTCAGCAGTTAGCCAGGAGTTTCTGTGAACTGACATATCCTAGGCAGCGCAGTGTTGGGCGTGTGAATCTTCATAAAGAAAATAAGGTGATGTGCCAGTAGCTGGGCCATCTGACAGTTCATCGGAATAAAGTGTTTTTCCCCAAAATTAACTTTAAAAGATAGGGGCATGATGACTACAACAGCTCCTCATATAAATGACTTACACTATTATGTACTAAATAACAGTCTGTGAATACACCTACAGGAACAATATATTAATATTATTCTTATCGGACAAGGAGTCCAATTTTGGTTAATCATTTGTTGTATAATATATTTTCCTCATTTTCAAAGACCTGTCCAAAAGAGATTGCAGGACAGGCAGATTAAAATTGTACAAAAAAAAAAAAGAATTAATATTCAAAAAAACTTAAACCACAGACTTATTACTTTACTACTAGTGTGTTGTAGTATGTTGTTTTGATGTACCATCATTTCATTGCATTCCCTAGACACTAGCCACATCAAACACCACACACTAGAAATAAAATACAGCCCCGTGTGAGATCTAGAGAGGTAGCGTTAAGTACCCTGAGAATTCATCATCATTTTCATCAACCATTAGACTCAGGGTCTTACATAGCTAGACCTCACACGGTTGACACCTACACAGCAATCTTTTCTTCTTTATAACATCATAACCTCTCCAGCAAATTAAACTTGCTACATATATTTTGAGCTCGTCCGGGATTTTAAACATCTCCTGCTACATATATTGGGACGCTCGCCCGGGGATTTTTAAATTCTTACAACATTACTATATAAATTGGGGTCCTGTTCTGGGATTTAGCATTAACATTATTTCTATTTTACCCAGGGAATCCCCACCATTACTATTACCCAAGAATTTGGGAAATTGATGAATTGTCAGAGCCTGGAATAATTTAATTAGAGTTGTACTTATTTTAGAAATTGATTTAGAATATTTTAGAATTGATCAGATGGCGGACTTGGCAAAGTTTCGATCTGCTGCTGTGCAGACTGCCAGAGAGATGGGCATGGATGGGCCAGAGCTGGTCCAGTATGTAACCTCAGAGTGTGACAAATTTATTGATAGAGAAGATAGGAAGTTAGAAGCAGAAAGAAGATTACAAATTGAAGCAGATAAAGAAATTAAAAGGTTACAAATTGAGGCTGACAAAGAGGCAAGGGCATTAGAGGCTGATAGGAGGCTGAAATTAAGAGGCTCCAATTAGAGGAGAAAAAAATGGAGGCTGAGGTTAAGAAGATGGAGGCTGAAAAAGAGGAAAGAAGACAGATTGCAGAAAGGGAAGCTGATGATAAAAAATTAGAAAGGGAAGCAGAAGATAAGAGATTACAGAGGGAGCACGAGTTACGACTAAGGGAGTTAGAGTTGCAAGGCCATGCTCCTGAAAATGGTAACAGCCCATCCACCTCCGACTCTGCTCCAAGTCAGGGGGCCTCTAAGTCAGCCATGGGGTTCCATTTAGATCATTTTGTTGAAAGGGATGATGATATAGAGTTATTCTTAAATAGATTCGAGGTACTAGCTACAACTTATGGGTTGGAAAAGAAAGATGGAGTCTGAAGGTATCCCAGCGTCTTAGGGGAACAGCTTATGAAGTTTTTGCAAAAATGAGCAGGGACGACCAAGACAATTATGACTTGTTAAAGCAGGCTCTTTTGATTAGATACGAGAAAAATGGTGAGTTTTATAGAAAGAGGTTTAGAAATGCCAAGCTTTTGTCTGGGGAGACATACCACCAATTATCTGCCAGAGGTTGGGTGAGGTACTTAATGTCGCTGAGAGGTATCAGGCGGCCCAGGCAGAAGTAGCTGGCGCAAGAAAGAAACATAGAGAACAATAAAGCCCCACAAAACTCAAATAAATTTGATAATAGAGATCAGGGAAACCGAGGTAAGCCCAACTTTGATAGGCCAAGATTCAACCATAGAGATAGAAACCCACAGTTCAATGACCGGAAATTCCATGAAAGAAAACCTTTCAACCAAGGAAAGCAATGGTGTAGATGGTGTAAGAGGGACACTCATGACACCAAAGTCTGTAACAAGAAACCTTCTACCTTCGCTAAAATGAAAACGGGGAACAAAGGATTAAAGGACAAACCTGGTTGTTCGTCCATCACGGGTGATGAAGACCACTCTGTTCATCCAATTATTTAAGAATATGTTAGGTTAGTCTATGGGTACAAAGGTGACTGAAGAGCCCGATGCGGGCCTGGAAAGATCTTGGACAGTGTGGGCAGGGAATGTTTGCTTCATGTGAAGGTTTTATTTCACGGTCCTTTCTAGCTTGTCTCCGCTGTTCTGCTGCTGCTCTTCTGGATGATTCGCATGTTGCTGCACCTTTACGAAGAGATGTGCGCCATGCAGTTCGGTCTTGCGCAGCAGCTTCCCATGTGTCTGGGTTTATGTCAAAGGTTTTCAATGACGTTTTTAACGTGTCTTTGAAGCGCTTCTTTTGGCCACCATGGGAGCGTTTACCCTTCTGCATCTCACCATAAAAGAGTATCTTTGGCAGTCGATGGTCTGGCATGCGGACTACATGACCTGCCCAGCGAATTTGTGACTGCATCAGAATAGTATCAATACTAGGGATACCAGCTCTGTCAAGAACGGCGGTATCCGGGATCTTGTCTTGCCATTTGATGTTCATTATCTTCCTGAGACAGACTGTATGGAAGTGGTTTAGCTTCTTTACGTGGCGCCTGTATACAGTCCATGTTTCACATGCATATAGCAGCACTGGAAGCACCGCAGCTCTGTATACCTTCAGCTTTGTCTGTAGACTAATGCCACTTCGATGCCAAACGTTGGTGTATAGTCTGCCAAATGTGCTGCTGGCTTTGGAGATCCTGGTGTTCACCTCATCATCAATGACAATGTTCTGGGATAGTGTGCTACCAAGGTATGTGAATCTGTTCACAACATTCAGTTTCTCACCATTAACCTTGATGACTGGCTCAGTATAAACTGTGCCAGGAGCTGGTTGGTACATGATTTCTGTTTTCTTCGTTGTTGATGGTAAGCCCAAAGTTGGCGCAGGCTTCGGAGAATCTATCCACACTATGCTGCAGATCAGCCTCTGAGAAGGAATTGAGGGCACAATCATCAGCAAACAGAAGATCTCTGATGGTGTGTGATTTGACCTTGGTTTTTGCTTGAAGCCTCCTAAGGTTAAACAATTTTCCATCAATACGATAACTAATGTCGATTCCTGTGTCCCCGTCCCTAAAAGCATCAGTCAGCATAGCAGAAAACATGATACTGAACAGAGTCGGTGCAAGTACGCACCCTTGTTTAACTCCATTTGAGACGGGGAAAGGCTCTGATAGCTCACCGTTTTCCTGAACTCTAGCCTGCATTCCATCATGCAGTTGCTGCACTATTGTGATAAATTTCTTTGGGCAGCCGTATTTTGCCATGATCTTCCATAGACCCTCTCTACTGACCGTGTCGAACGCCTTTGTCAAGTCGATGAAAGCTGTGTACAGGTCACAGTGCTGTTCTTGGCATTTTTCTTGTAGCTGTCTTCCCAGCGATTGATAAAAGAGAGATGCCTCGATGATTGTTGCAGTCTTGGCGATTACCTTTACGTTTATATAGATGTATAATTGAGGCATCTTTGAGATCGTGTGGGATGGTTTCACTCTGCCACATTTGCTGGAAGATCATATGAAGTTTCTCTATCAGAACTGCACCGCCATCTTTATAAACCTCAACAGGAATTGAATCGGAGCCAGGGGCCTTTCCACTAGACAGTTGACGAATCGCTTTTTTAGTTTCCTCCAGAGTTGGTACATCATCTAATGCTTCATTTATAGGAATTTGGGGCAGGCGGATGATGGCTTCGTCGTTAATAGATGATGGCTGGTTCAAGATATTATTAAAATGTTCAGCCCAGCGTTGGAGAATTTTTTCCTTGTCTGTAATTAGTGTTTTTCCATCTGCATTAAGGAGGGGAAATGATCCTGATGATGTTGGACCATAGACCGCTTTGAGTGCAAGGTAAAAGTTTTTCAAGTCATGGCTGTCAGCAAAGCCTTGGATCTCATCTGCTTTATTACTCAGCCATGAATCCCGCATCTGGCGTAGTTTATGTTGGACGATTCTACGCATGTTGTTGAAAGCGTCTTTCTTGGATGTAGATTTTGGATCATTTAAATATGCTTTATGGAGATGGTGTTTCTCAGCCAACATCTGCTTTATATCATCTGAGTTCTCATCAAACCAGTCATTTTGTTTCTTGATGGAAGGACCCAGGACCTCTGTAGCAGTGTTGTAGATCTGCTCACTTAGGGCTGCCCAATTTGTTTCCACACTTTGGCCGTCTAGCGAGATAGATTTGAGACGGTCTTCTAAGGTGTCAGTAAATGACTGTTTGATTGTTGTCTTCTTTAGTTTGGTGACATCCAGCCTCTTTTGAGTTTTCTTCCCCTGAGGGCGCCTGGCTGGTTGGATACGAACTTTAAGTTTAGATACAATGAGGCGATGATCAGTCCAGCATTCGGCACCACACACGGACTTGGTCACCCGGACATCTTGCCTGTCCTTCTTCCTAACAATTACATAGTCAATTAGGTGCCAATGCTTTGAGCGAGGGTGCATCCAGGAGGTCCTGTTGCGGGTAGGAAGTCGAAAAATGGTGTTGGTGACAAGGAGGTCATGTTCTGCGCAAGTCTGGAGGAGACGAAGTCCATTACTGTTACAGCGACCCACGCCGTACCTACCAATAGTGCCATTCCAGGAGATGTTATCTGAGCCTACTCTTGCATTAAAGTCACCAAGAATGATGAGCTTATCTGCTTTAGGAACTGATGCAATGACTGCATGTAGTTCTTCGTAAAACTTATCCTTGACATCATCCTGGTTTGTCATAGTTGGTGCATACGCGCTAATGATGGTGGCATGTTTTCTTCCATAGAACAGAGGGATCTTGACCGTCATGAGTCGGTCATTTATTCCCTTTGGGGGCCCCGCTAACTTGCTGACAATTGCTGTTTTGATTGCAAATCCAACCCCTGCTTCTCGTCTTTCTTCAGTTCCTCTTCCGCTCCAAAAGAATGTATAACCTGCACCCTTTTCGCAAAGTTGGCCCTCGCCTGCAAGTCGAGTTTCACTCAGTGCTGCTATGTCAATGTTGTACCTGGCCAGTTCTCTCCCAATCAGGGCAGTTCGTCTCTCAGGTCTGTTTGCATTAAAGTCTTTGTCAAGTAAAGTGCGCACATTCCATGCGCCTAGAATGAGGGGGAAAAATCTGTCCTTTCTTTTTCTTATATGTCGACCGCCGAAGTAGGGTACCCACCAACCGCGGTAAGCTGGTTAGGTAATGGTGAAGCAGGCAATGTTTAGGGCACCTTTTCTAGCCCCTTCCTCATGCCATGGAGGTGAGCAGTGCTTTCCTAAAGAGGGCAGCTCAGACACTCAGGGGGCTGCCGAATCCCACTGCTGCTCCGATCAGTGGAAGACGACCATATGGCCTGAGCCGCCTGTGTGTAGGTCTGCGACTACGACTGCCAGCGTACCCACGCCTGCCGCTTCGCCGCTCGCCCATCGCCACAGGACTTGTTGTGAGTGGATGGATGAATGGATGAATGGATGAAAGGGTGACTTGCGCGGTGATTTGGATTAAAGTGAGGAAGAGTTGCGCAATTCGTCGACCTCACTCTCTCGCCTGGGTCCATCTCAATCCAGTGGCAAGACAAGTCAAGACGACTGGAGATGAAGTCAGGTGCAGTGGATGACCAGGGCTTTCTACGTGCCTCGCCGTGCTCCTTACGCTCCACAGCGCGTTGCTGGTAATCGCCGTCATGCCCGTTGAACCAACAGGTGGTTTCTTCCGCGCAGTCTATCGAATCCAGTCTTCGCATGCATGGGTAGGCAGACCCTAACTCACCGAAGGTTTATAACCATTCGGCTACCCTCACCTAGTTTAGCCGGCCTGTCAAAGCCGTTGTCCGGGGGTGGCCGCTGTCGCATGCTGACAGCTACGAGGAGCCACAGGTGAGAGCTGGATGCCAGGTTTGGACCAAAGGTGGCTGAGCTGCCCTAAAAAGGGCATGACAGCTCCTTCACCAGAGGTACTACCAATACCTGACTTCCCAACACCCCCAAAAGGACAAACCTACTGAACAGCAGGAGCCTTATCACCCCCAGTTTGTGATGATGTTGTATGTAATGGGGTCACCATAAGGTGCCTTTATGATACAGGTTTAGATTTTGATTCAGTCGTGAGTTCTCACCTAGTGAACCCAGGTCAGTATACCACAGAAACAGTGGAGATACAAGGGGCGACTAAGGACGTAGCAACCATGACACTTCCCATCGCAAGGATAACTGTGAAAACTCGCTATGTGGAAGGAGTAATCAAAGCAGCAGTGATAAACGAACCCATCTACCCTCTGATATTGGGGTATCGTTATGTCTTCTTGGGAAATCCCAAGAGACCTGTGATCATGGCAACAGTGCAGACAAGGTCACAGTCGAAGAAGGAGGAAGATGAACCTATAAATACTCATCCAGAGGAGATGAGGAAGGCACAGGCTGCGGATAGGTCACTGAAGCCATGTTTTAAGAAACTCCCAAAATGCCACACCCCTCCTTATAAAGGAGAATTTTATATGAAGAATAAACTCATATATAGGAAGGCCGGAACTGGTTCAAATGGTCACGGACAACTGGTCCTTCCCATTTCATATAGGGAAAAGGTGATGGAGTTAGGACATGCTATCCGTTTCAGTGGTTACATGGGGATTAGCGCAACAGGACAGCGTATAGCTTGTCATTATTTTTGGTCAGGAATAACGGAAGATATAAAGAGATATGTAAAATCCTGCCCAGAATGTCAAAGGGTAGCTCCAAAGCATTGGACTGCACCTGCAACTCTAGGGGAGATGCCAATAGTGGGAACCCCTTTTGAAAGAGTTGCAGTGGATATTGTGGGACCTCTCACACGAACCAAGAGGAGGAACAGTTACATCCTTACTCTGGTGGACACTTGTTCTATATGGGGAGAGGCGGTAGCCCTGTCATCAATCGACTCGAAACATGTGGCAGAGGCATTACTCACCATATTCACTAGGTTAGGTTTCCCTCACCAAATCTTGACTGATAATGGATCACAGTTCAAGGGGAGACTAACTGAGGAAGTTTTCAGGATCTTCCAAGCCAAGCACTTTCATTGTAGTCCGTACCACCCCCAAGGGAACGGCCAGGTGGAAAGGTTCAACGGGACACTTATCTCCATCCTGAGAAAGTTGGCACATGAGAAACCTGATACATGGGATCAATACTTGCCCGCAGCACTCTTTGCGTACCGGGAAGTGCCCCATAATTCGACTGGAATGGCCCCAGCGACACTACTATTCGGTAGGCCAATTAAAGGTCCATTGGAAGCCTTATTGAGGACGTGGACAGATGAGAAGGCAGAAGAGACTGTTACCTCATCATATCAATATGTGAACGAACTGACCACTCGTTTAAAAACTGGCTGGAACATTGCAAATGATAACTTAAGACAAGCCAGGAAGAAACATGCTCATATTTGATAAGGTGTTGTTTTACTTCTGTGTTGTTGTAATACAGTTCACCCTATCTTCGGACACCCGAATCAAGGTAGACACCGACAGATGGTGAAGGTGATGAAGAGGTAGGATGTCTCTGGTCTGGTTTGCGTGGGTGGTGTGTTGACATTAGGTGTGCAGAACGTAGATGGATGTCCACACCGGACCACAGTACAAGTTACAGCAATGTCACACACACTTACGATGATGAGTCAATAAAGGAACAGCTAGTAACGTTCCCCCCCCTCCATTTATTATAGTCACAGCAACAAGACGTAGACAAATCCATGTAAGCATGACACAGGAACATGGCGGATATGAAGACAGTTCACTACAGTTGCATGTACATAAGTTCCAATAAATATATAATTATCAAAGTGTTGCAGACTCAAATTCATCTCTAATTCCACAACTAGCAGAAAAACCCCGCATTACAAACCGGGTAAATAACTGTATAAATATCCAACAGTTTCATTCTGACTCTTCTTAAATCGACCCCAAACATGGCGGGCGACGAAAATAGCATAGTTCATCCCTCTAATCGGACGTATCGAAGATAGGCTGTCCTTTCGAAGATAGTCTTATATAACTCCCTCGTACATCAGGCGAGTTTTAATTTTCAAAGTTATAATAGCAATAACTGGTAACTCATCTGGTCTTCCACTCCAGATAGTCATATATTAGGCCTCTATAAAACAGTAAGCACTGTGGATTCCTCATCTGCAGACATAAGCGTCTAAGTTCAAAGATATACCGCTAATCATGCGGGTTTTAGAATAATATCTATTCTCCTGGGTTTTCTGTGTGTAAATCTAAACCTAACGGTCTTAGATGGCTCCAACGAGCATAACAAGTAGGATGCTCTGCCTTTCAACCATACGTGAGCTCTCGTCACCGGTTGACTCAAAATATGTTCCTTACAAAGGAAGTGTGAAAGTTTCGTTTTTTACCTTGCTTCGAATTCCTAACACAACTTAGAAGCAACTGTCGTCTTCCTGACGAACAGAAATAACACAGGGGACTTTAAATAACAGTGGAAGAGTTTCCATCCCCAGAGGCAATGCAGAGAAGTAACCAGACATTTCGTCTGACGAACCCAGTTCAACAAAACGGCCTCCCGCACAGAAAATCTTCTTAAAAAAACTCTCCAGTTCGGGCATGCGCTGTTCGCATCACCTCTGACCTAAGCAGTCAGCTGGTATAACCTTTTAGGGGAGTAACTACATATTTACTTTCCCTCAAAGCAAAAAATGAGTATTCGCCCTTAGATTAGGGTTCTAACGAAAAATACATTAAACCCAAAATCTTATTCAAAATATTTTCAAACATAACAAGTATACAGACAGACTACATTACCAGTTATGAAAACTGCACGAAACAATATTACAATAAGAAAGCGAAGGATAGGGAGCTTGCTGTAGGGGGAAGGTGCTTCTTCTACTACCCGGTAGCAGCAATAAACTTCAAATCGGATGGCAAGGTCCATATACAGTTTTGGAAAAGGTATCCAGAACAAACTAAAATATAGACAAGAAGGGAAAGGAAAAAGTCTATCACGTGAACCTCCTAAAGAAATATCAAGAAAGAAGTAATTTGGAAGGAACTCACTTAATGACCTTGGCCATAGCAACCGAAATGAAAAATGAACCTCTCACCTCCTTTGAATATCCACTGAAACCCTGTGAAACGTTTGCACAGGTGAAGATCAGTAATCACCTGACAAAAGGACAGAGGGAGAAGATTCAAAAGGTTCTGGAGAAACATACAGACGTGTTAACGGATAAGCCGGGGCACACAAATTTGTTGGAATATGATATGAAACTACTAGACCCAACACCCATCTGTATGAGAGCCTATCCTATCCCATTCGCAAAAGAAAAAGCTTTGAAAGAGGAGATAGATTATTTGTTACAAGAAGGGATTATTTCTCACAGTGAATCTCCTTATAGCTCTAGTGTGGGTTTATTGAGAAAACCATCTGGGGAACATAGACTGTGCATAGATTACAGGAAACTGAATGCTGTCACAGAAAGTCAGGTGGATCCATTACCAGATACTAACCAACTGTTTGCCAGACTGAATAAGGCAAAATATTTTTTCAAGGTAGATCTCAGTAAAGGGTATTACCAGATCCCAGTGAAGCCTGAGATTCGACCTTATCTGGCGTTTAGCACATCGGAAGGGCACTATGAATTTAACATGTTACCGTTTGGGTTGAAAAATGCGCCGAGTGTGTTTTCCAGAATGATGCGAAAACTGTTGGAACCGCTGAAAAATCCATGCATCTCCAATTTCATGGATGATATTCTTATCGCGACGGAAACATTTGAGGACCATGTTAACTCTTTGAACATGCTATTTGATAGACTCAGAGAGGCAAACTTGACTGCTAGACCAACGAAATGTTGTATAGGTTGTAAGGAACTAAAATTCTTGGGACATACTGTACATCAGGGTAGCATGACCCCTGACGCCAAGAATCTGGAGAAATTGCAGAGAGCACCCAGACCACAGACCAAGAAAGATGTGCGATCTTTCGTGTCACTTTTGGCTTTTATCAAAAATATATTAAAAACTTTAATTCTGTGTGTGCATCTCTGACAGATTTGACTCGTAAAGGAAAACCTGATTATATTGAATGGTCGGCACAATGCGAATTGGCTTATAATGAATTAAAAGAAAAACTCACTAGCAGGCCTATTTTGAAATTACCTGATTTGACTCAGGAATTCGTGGTAAGAACGGACGCTAGTAATGTGGGCTTGGGGGCCACTTTGTTACAGAGGTCCTCTTCACCAAATGGGAATTAAACCCAGTCGCTTATGCCAGTCGCAAGTTAAACAGAGCGGAACAAAACTACTCAGCCATTGAAAAGGAATGTCTTGCTTTAGTCTGGGCGATTAAGAAGTTCCAGATCTATTTATATGGTAGAACATTCGTGGTCCAATCAGATCATCAGCCTTTAGTGTTTTCGGCACAGGCAAATCATGGGAATTCCCGTTTGCTAAGGTGGTCTTTACTCATTCAACTGTATTCGTTTACCATTGAGTACATTCCGGGATCGCAGAATGTGGGGGCGGATTTCTTGAGTAGACACCCATCTGCAGACAATCCGGACACTCATAAAGCCAAGTTGATGTAATTTGCTCTGGATTGGTAATACAGACTATCAAGCTGCATGGGGATGCAGACTTTTAGGAGGGGACGTGTGTGATAAAATCACTTCTGTCTTACCCCTCCCGCTAATGTCACCCCTTCCTAATTTTAGATTAACGCCTTTTCTAGAACTGTAAAAGAAAAAAAAACAACTAGATATCTTACAATAAAAGTTGGCAATGCGTGACTTTTGCTGCTAACATATTTGAAAAGCAGTACCCATCCCCAAAACCATCCTTCCTATTAAAATTGACGAGTTGGTGCGAAAATAAAATTAAGGATAGACACAGCCTCAAGTAACACATTTTTACATTGAGATACGAAAGCGTAGGCATTTTTCGAAAACTGCAAACGATCTACGCAGATGTTAAAGTATAACCACAAGCGTTGCAGTCACTTTGGTAAAAACACACACACTGCAGACGCATTTCCAGTCGGCGAGTTTTTTTCTGATGAAATACTAACATGCGGGAAAAACCTAAATCATGTAATACATCGCGTCGTCTTTTTAGTACTGAGAGACGGGACTAAGGGGGAGGAAAAGTGAAAAAATCTCTCGCTTGCTTGTAAATTCAAATTTAACTCTAAAGAGTAGGGGAGAAGGAGGCGTTTGTCAATTTAAGGAACTGTCTTTTTTGGTATACAATACAAATAACATTTTGAAAGAGAGAATGAATAGTGTTGAAGATAATATCCTTCTTATTCTTTTAAAATAATATAGATGAATCTTAGAGATAGAGTTTATTAATATTATGGTTCAGAAAGAGAAAACCCAAAATGCATGGAAAAAATACAAAAATGTTAACGACACTAAAGACTGACATAAAACTTATATAGGCTGATAGGTTATAGTCTTCCGACCAATAATATGTTTCGATATCAAAAATCGCTCAATTAATAACTAAGATATTGTAGAAATATTATATATGTTAGTACAGTGTGACAAACAGACGATCGTTCTTGCTTATTTTAGTGGTAACATTTTGGGGACGCAATTTTGAAAAAGAGGCATAGGAGTGATTCAATTTGATTGATTAACACTATGAGGAAGGGAGAGGCAGAATTGGTAGCCCAAAAATAAACATAATTTTTGTATTGGCATAGCTAAGGCAGACTGACCAATGGACTACAAGACACATAGTATGTTTGGGGTTTTGTTTTTGAAAACTAAATTCAATATTTGGTAGTCGCCTGATTTCATTGGCCAGCCCAAATTGATATTAGCAAAAGCTTACAAGGCTCTTGGCCATTTTAATAGAAATTTTCTGTACTAAAGTACGATGAGAACAGAAGTGTTGATTGTAAAATAAATACTAATCTGACAGTCTGGACAGAGGCAGAGAAACTTAGGCCATATTTGCCAGTCATCGTGACTTGTGTTATATTTAATTGAAATTTGGGGTAAGAATGATTTATTTATTAATATGCCTTATTAAAACTGCAAAAAGCTAGATACTGCTATTGGGAAAAGTGAAGGACATGTCGGGAGCAAAAATTATTGAGTCCTCATATTGAACTGT
This sequence comes from Oreohelix idahoensis, assembly GCA_024509875.1. NCBI lineage: Eukaryota > Metazoa > Mollusca > Gastropoda > Stylommatophora > Oreohelicidae > Oreohelix > Oreohelix idahoensis. Next base: position 75,610 of record JAMPIV010000001.1, on the reverse strand, counting down.
GTTCGAATATTGTTATTGATTATTATTATTATTAGATCAGAATATGTTAGCAAGAATCTGTGTTCCATGAACACTCATCAACATGCCTAGAGCGTTATAGTTAGGAAAAGAAGAGAAAATCATACAGAAGGTGATGTTTTTACTCCACGTTATTGTATTGAAGAAAACTATGTAAAATTACAGTGGCGTATCCGCCATATGGACCTGAGGTGTGGTCACAGTAGGGTGTGAAGTCATATGAGTTAGGGGCTGGTGCACTTGTATGCACACAAGGCTGACCCCATCCCATCATGTATAAATAGTTAATGGGAGTCTAAATCAGATATGAAAAGGCCAGGGTGTCTTTTTATTGCAGGGTTTTATTTCCTGTTACCAGCCGGTGACAGGAAACCTGATGAATATATTTGAAGACAGAAAGTCTCCAGTGAAGGTTTATACTGTCAGCAGTTAGCCAGGAGTTTCTGTGAACTGACATATCCTAGGCAGCGCAGTGTTGGGCGTGTGAATCTTCATAAAGAAAATAAGGTGATGTGCCAGTAGCTGGGCCATCTGACAGTTCATCGGAATAAAGTGTTTTTCCCCAAAATTAACTTTAAAAGATAGGACATGATGACTACAACAGCTCCTCATATAAATGACTTACACTAGTATGTACTAAATAACAGTCTGTGAATACACCTACAGGAACAATATATTAATATTATTCTTATCGGACAAAGAGTCCAATTTTAGTTAATCATTTGTTGTATAATATATCTTCCTCATTTTCAAAGACCTGTCCAAAAGAGATTGCAGGACAGGCAGATTAAAATTGTACAAAAAAAAAAAAAAGAATTAATATTCAAAAAAACTTAAACCACAGACTTATTACTTTACTATTAGTGTGTTGTAGTCTGTTGTTTCGATGTACCATCATTTCATTGCATTCCTTAGATACTAGCCACATCAAACACCACACACTAGAAATAAAATACAGCACCGTGTGAGATCTAGAGAGGTAGCGTTAGGTACCCTGAGAATTCATCATCATTTTCATCAACCATTAGACTCAGGGTCTTACATAGCTTGACCTCACACGGTTGACACCTACACAGCAATCTTTCCTTCTTTATAACACCATAACCTCTCCAGCAAATTAAACTTGCTACAGTCTGGTGCATTTGTTTGCAGGTTCCTAGGCGAGAGAAAGGCGCAACCAAAGTTTCTGGTAAAGTGTAAAGTAGAATGCAGTATGTGAGTAAATCACGGAGGGGGGAAATTACGGATAGATCCGCTGGCCGAAAGCGGCTTTAATTAATTTGTATTGCTTTTTTTTTTTAATTACCGGATTCAAATTTTTAAAAAAGAAAGTCGTTTCACCAATGAAAAAAACTGAGAGTAAAGGATCTACTCTGTATAGCCAGGTAGTAGTATCGCGTCTACCTGTCCAGGTGAATAAAGTCTCTTGGAAAGTCTACACTTGATCAAGCTACAGACGTATCTGTAGAGAAATAAAACTGAAGGAGATAACTGAACTGTTTTATTAAGATTGCAAAATCCAGAAGTGCCCAAATGGCCTATATGATGAGAAGAGACATTGACAATTTATTAATTTCCAGCTGGTGTTTTTGTAAATAGCCATCTGAAATTTTTACTAGACATTTATTTTAATTATTAAAGTGTACCAATATCTTTTATAAATTGTTTTGTTTAAGTTCCAGTTCGAAATTGTGTTATTGTGTGAAATTCAATGGGATATTTAATATCGGTAGGGATAATTAACGAGCTGCTAATCGCATCAATTATTGATAGAGACACCCTTGGAGCATAGGATAGGCCTAGCGAAAAGGTGACTTAATTCACAGCTCTCTTCTACAGCTACCATCTAGAACTGAGCAGTTAAAGACCCGACTTGTGCTGTGCCATCCCTACTTCTTCTTCTTCTTCTTCTTCCGTCCTTAGCCAACTACCGGCAAAGCAGTCAGTGGCCATTACGCCTAGTGGCGTCTTAAGGGCAACAGCGAATAGATTTTATCTGCCGTTGTTCCCATCACGCCTAATGGCGTCTTTAGGGCAACGACAAATCAATCCGTTTGTTGTTGTTTCCGTAATCAAAGTGACTGGCAAACGGGTGATCAGCCCGTTGGGATCCCTACTTCTAGTTCACCATTTCTCCTTTCCATTTCTGGGAACTATTTTATTATCTAACTTCCATCTCGCTACACCGTCAACCGGTGTATTGTAGACGGGTTAAAGGTCTGACCATTAATTATGTCGTTGGTTCCGATATATGGATTTTGCTTTCGTGCTGTCCTTATCGTGTCGATTGTTTTTAATTTTAACTGTTTATCTTTCGATCCCAGCTCCTGAAACTTGCATAACTCCAAGCTACTTTCGGTGATCACCCTGTCCATATATACGCCTTTCCTGAAGGAATCACCAGTAGTAGTAGCCCCTTCAGTCATAACTGACTATGGGAATGCGCCCCTGTGAGATGATAGACTAAGCTGCTTTTTTCCTGATGATCCTTTCGGTGCGGTCTTTTCTCTTCTGCTTGTTCTGAGGTGGCGCCGTAGGGAGCATCGCCACTTGGTGCGATCGGCAGCTTAATTCTTCCAGGTTGTTGATCTATATCCAGTGCCCTCATGTCTCTCGTGCACACATCTTTGAACCTCAGCTGCGGTCGTCCGGCTGTTCTTTTGTCATATGCCAAATGTCCGTAGATATCTTTAGGGATGCGACCATTTTCCATGCGGCGGACATGGTCAAACCAGCGTAGTCTGCGCTGCAGTGTATACAAGGCTATGAATGCCAGCACGTGACAGCACCTCGACATATGTCACTTTTTCCTTCCACGAAATACCAAGGATGTGGATCCCGGAACGTCTTGGACCCATTGTACATGGAAAGTATTGAGCCTTTTTTTTTTTTGCTTAGCATAGGTTGTCCATGTCTCGCTTCCATATAGAAACTTGCTGGTGACGCAGGCATTATATACCACATATTTGGTCTTCATTGTGGGTTTGCAGTTTCCCCAAACGCGTTGTGAGGCGGGCAGTCACCAATAATGATGTGGTTCAGAGGCGTAGTAAGGGGGCGGGGGAGGTCCGCCCCGGGTGCCAGGCGGGAAGGGGGGGTTGCCATCAAGAGAGTGAAAATGCCAATTTAAATGTTGAAACTAAATAAAATATTCCTGAAATAATTTCCCCAATGTCGACAAAATTACTTTCTTTCCTTTCCACCACGAAGACGGTGTGGCTGCAAGGTTGGCTATTTTCTTTGTCTCTTGTCTGAATGTCGGCGTCTGTGGCCTAATGGATATGAACGCAGTTTCATAATCCGGAAATACCAGGTTCGAAACCTGCTGCAGGCGGTTTTGTAGCAGATCGCTTTGTGTGGATTTTTAACAATGGTATAAGCGCCGTACCGTTCAGAAAACAATGGCAAACTACTGAATGAAAAAAATTGCCTAGAAAAATCAAAAACAGCCAATAAAAGCTGGGGTTGATTGCCACGTCCTGTAAAGGATAAGCAACTAACTTTAACTTGTCTGAATAGGACAAATCACCTTTTTCTTGCTTTTTTCGCATTCTTTCAACCGAAAAAATTGGGAAAAGCCATGTTTCGTATATCCTTGGCAAGACTCATTGTCGCTCTGTCTCTCCTAGTAAAATTAATGGCTTTTCTTAAGCATCTCACCTTACAGGATGGGATTTTCCTCTTGCGTGATTTGGTTAGGGACCATGTGTGTGATAGCAACATCAAAGAAAATCAACTTGGCACGAAGTCATTTTGTACAAAATTATTTCTGTTCAGTGAGTAACAGGAGCGCTAGACACAGGTATAAATGTTGCCCCTTTTGTGTACAAATTCAACTGATCGTCTTCAACACACACACAAAAACAGGTCACCACAATTGCTTTAAAATTGATTACCCTCAGATGAGCCGAAAATGAATAGAGCGACGGTAGCGACTTTACAAAGGGTCGAATAGCTGTGTAAGCCTGGTTGTTAAACTACGAAAAGTGATACCGTCATTGTGCTATTAAGAAAGTGGACACAGGTGTCCTCAATGACTGGAAACCATTAGTGGATCCCGGAACGTCTTGGACCCATTGTCAAATCTACACCCTGCAGCGTCTTCGTTGACACACGACAAAGTAAAGAGCAAACTGTTTACATTGTTCCTACATGCATCTCTAGTCGCATGCGAATAGGTAGCCTAGATTGCACTACATTTCGAAGCAATTATTGTGTTGTGTCCTTGGAAACTCACTTATCAAAGATTAGTTTTAACTTATTTTCTCTCTAACAGTTTTTTTTTTCATCATTTTTCTCAGTTAGCCCCATGGCTAACTTCCTTAAATTATTTCACCAGGATTGGCGTTAGCTATTTTATACGTTATGTGATGAGGCCATAATAAACGCCCCAAAATCTCCCTGAAGTTCATATTTGTGTTTTCGCTTCTTCAAGAGGGCCATAATAATTTCTTCATTTCCATATCAACGTGGTTAACACCCGACGTAAATAGTTGTGTTTATTTTAACTGTTTACAAGTATTACAAAGAACCCAGTAAATAGTCCTGCACGAGCCGGCGTTTTCACGATTGCGCGGGCGTAAATCACTACGCCGCGGGTGATGTGGCCAGACCGCGTATATATAAAGAGAGCAGTGAGCCGGGTGTTTCGTTGGAAGACAGCACTATACTAAAACGAGCGTCCTTTTCAGGACGAACACAGCCATCAGAACTCACTAAAATGACTCGTACCAAGCCAAAAGCGAAAAAGAGGAAAGTATACACAAGCCCTCAAACACTTGTCAGCAGCATCAAGCAAGAACCAACGAAGAACAAACAGAGTCAACCAGAGAGCAAGAATACTACCAACTTCGTGGCCAGTCCTTCTCAGAAGGCAAACAAAGCATACGTTGATACTACAACCGATGAGCGACCCAAAGCTTCGAAGGAAAAGGACAAGAGCAGATTGCCGGAGAGCAGTGCGGCCCCAAGTGCTAGCGTGGAAGTAGATGATGATGAAGACCCAGAACGTAAAGAAATATTGAGAGCGTTGCAACAGTTGGAGCAGATGACGGAAAGAATACAGAAAAGGGCAGAAGCACACGGCTCTGGCCAATATTATGTAGACCCAGAATATAAAGACATGTTGAGAGCGCATCAACAGATAAAGCAGATGCAGGAAAGACGAGAGAAAAGAAGACAGGAGCCTGAATCCACGGGGCCACCACCGCACATACCCAAATCGTCAGCAGAAACCCTATCTACCACAGAGATGCTGCACCAAATACCGTTGACACCACCACACGATGCCGAGATGACAGCCGACCCACCTGCAAGCACCATGAAAGAACTGACAGAGACAGCTCTTCAGCAAAGACAGATGCAAGAGGAAGATATCGAAGAGACCAATATAGATACACTTCGAAGAATTGACGACGGAGACGAGTTCCTTAGACTCGCTCTTCAAGAAGCGATAGAAGTAGACCCAGGAGTGCTGAACATCGAAAACACCGAGAAGCAAGCTACTATTCCTGGTCCTAAGGAAACAACAGCAGACAACTCAAGGGCCCAGAAGCAAGATATAACACCTTATAACAAAGAACGGGAGAAAGAGTCTAGCCAAGACTGTGGAGGGGAACAAAGATCAAACACCAAAGGGACCAATAACGCAAAAGCGATACGGGAGAGAATCGTAAAGATCACCCAGACGTCAGGAAGTGAGGCCTCACTCAGGGCCCTACCCGACAACAAAGTGATCAACATCCTCGAGGTGATAACTGGAAGAAGAGGTATCGCTAAAGTAGGGAGGCACGAAAAGGGAGTCGTGCTTTCACTCAACAAAACAGACAAAACCACCTCGCTGATGACCGAACTGGAATCTAGTCCAAAAGAAGTCCAGTTGCCACACCAAATAAAAGTGGTGGTGGAGAAATACATAACAACAAAGAAGTTGGTCATCAGACGGGTGGATACCAGTTGTTCCGAAGCCGAGGTCCACAGACGCCTTCAGGATGAAAACGCAAATCTAAAAATCAAGCAGGTCGAGAGACTAAAAACCTGGGCCAAGAAAGATACCAATCTGATGATAGTTACGGTAGAAGGATCGACAAGACCCGAGAGACTGACGCTCGAAACCACAACCAAAAAGACAGAAGCCTATATCCCTCCGGTGATGCAGTGCTCCAACTGCCAGCAGTTCTCGCACACAAAAAAGACGTGCAGGAGGGATGCAGTCTGTCGATATTGTGCGGGTGGCCACCTATACCGCGATTGTCCCAAGGCGAAGGAGGACAACAACTACAAAACAATAAACTCAAACCGCACATGTGCAAACTGCCTCGGAAACCATGGGGCTAGATACCGAGGCTGCCCGATGTTCCAGGAAACCAAGAGCATCCTGAAGGAAGCGGTTTCCAAAAACATTCCCTTCAAGGAGGCAAAACACAGAGTGGCTGCGGATGGTGCAGAAAAACAACGCACGATAGACAGACGACAGTTACACAAGCTGACCGCTGAAGTCAGAGAAATGAAAATGAAACTGCGAATCGAAAAAAAAAACAGCAAGCAGGCCGCCGAAAACGACAAGGACAGAGGTGAAGACATAGTAGATATGCAGAGCGTCAGACAAATGGTACAGAGCGCCCAGGCAATGCTACAGGAAACAAAATCCATCAAACGCGAGATAGAAGTCGACATCGCCAAACTCACAAAGCTAAAAGAAGAGAACGAAGAAATCCTCCAAAGAATTGAAACAGAGAGAAGGATCGTTGAGGATATCCTTACAAAAACTAGAGAACAAAACAAAGAAACGAAAGACAAAATGAGAATCGAAATCGTACAACAAATGCTACGCAATCAAGAAAGAGGCAAGAAGTGTGAAAGAGCATGTGCAGCCATGAATGAGGCCCTACCAACACACACACTATAAAGACAGTCATGGGACAACGCACAACGAATGAAACACACAAAATCAAACAAGCCAGATAGTGAGACAGGACACAAAAAAACACCATGAGCGCGATACGGCACCACAAACGGACAAAGAGGAACTCAAGAGACAGCCAAAACTAGTGGTCCTTTTAGGACCAATCACCTCCAGGACTACGAACGAGATACCAGTGAAGACGATAACACCCTATATACCCCAATTGCCCATAACCAAACTTTCAGGTTGAAAAGGGTATTACAGCAGCATAGTAGACGTGGGCGGAAAAGACCAATGAAATTCAAAATAAGCAAAGTCACCAAATGAATTAAAGATAAGACATTATAAGAAAAAGATAGGAAAGTCAGAAATATATGAACAACAGAAAAGTGGGATTCCTCAAGGATCAATGATCTCTCCTTCAATTTTCACTATAGCTGTAAATGATTTAGCAGATGAATTTAATGACATAAAGAATGCAGTATCACAATTTGCAGATGACTGTGCCATTTGGCGATCTGGAAAAAACTTGGACCATGTTTACAAAAAACTTCAAAATCAAATAGACAAAGTTTCAGAGTGGATGAAAAGTTGGGGCTTCCAAATTAATGTAAACAAAACAGTAGGTATGATTTTCAGCAAAGGAAATTTAAAAAAAAATAACAAAATCAATATAACCATTAAAGGACAGAAAATATGTACCTCCTCAACAACTAGATTTCTGGGCGTAAACTTTAGATAAAAATCCATAAATAGAAACTAAATTATAATAAACATATAGACAATTTGGTAGAAAGCTGTAGGGGACCCCTAAATATACTAAGGATTGTAAAAGGTAATGGATTGGGGGCCAGCAATAAAATAATGCTTATGTTCTACAAGTCCTTCATCAGGGGGAAACTGGATTATGCCAGCATAGTCTATGACTCAGCTGCAGCTTCTAACAAAGCAAAACTGGACAGGATTCAAAATGCAGCCTAGAAACTATTACAGGTGCATTTAATATCGACACCAGTTGAAGCGGCTAGAAGTAGACTCTCGATAGATTAAATAAGTTAGTAAAGTCAGCAATGTGACCCATCCAGCACATTAAAGCATTTGAAAAACCAACAAGTAAAATCCAACAGAATGGAGAAACTTTAGAAGACCTAAAAAGAAAGATATAAAACTCAATTGAATTAGCCATGAGAACCATTACAGGTGCATTTATATCGACACCAGTAGAAGCTCTAGAAGTAGCTCTCGGCATACCTCCCCTTGGTCTAAGACGGAAAGAACTGAGATTAAATTATTGGAGTAAAGTAGCACAAGAAGTTTACCCACCCAGCACATAAAGCATTTGTCAAAAACCAACCAAGTGTATGGACGTCCCCTTAAATAAAGATAGATATCCAACAGGATGGAGAACTATAGAAGACCTAATGCAGTTCAAAGAACTATCAAACACAATTGAAAATAGTAATAAATACAGAATCAAAATACCACCCTGGAACTAAAAACACCAATCATAGACTACTCACTTACTGAAAAGATCAAACAAAACATAGAAGATAAGGAAGCCAAAATGATAAGTAGAAAGTTCATAGAGCAACTAACTAAACAAAGTCTGGCCGTCTACACTGATGGATCCAAGGGTGAGAGTGGGCAACTAGGTGCCGGAGTTGTAATACCACAATGGGGAATAAAAAAGAGCTACAGTATAACGGAAGGGGCATCGATTTTTACTGCAGAGATGGTAGCAATTCTTAAAAGTCTAGAAATAATCGAAGATAACCCACCAGAAGCTGTTACGATATTTACAGACTCACTATCATCACTACAAGCACTAGAACACCCAGGTAAATGTAGCCGGCCAGAAATAAAGGAAGAAATTCTAGCAATTAATACATCACTAGAGGATGTAGTGTGAGGCTAGTGTGGGTTCCAGCACACATAGGTATAGCTGGCAACGAGTTGGCAGACCAGAATGCCAAGAAGGGAAGAACAAGTAAAAACAATATAAAAGCAGGACTGGGAAGGTCAGAGATCAAGAGCCAAGTGAAGGAAACTATAAACGAGGAATGGAAGACAACATGGAAGGAAAGTAGAAAAGGCAGACACGCGTTCAAACTGCTGAAAGAACCAACGAGGACATGCCAGGTCAGAGAAGAATTAAAGATACCATCGAACAAAAAACTGTGGCGTCTCCGACTCGGTGCAGCATACTTCATGGTAGAAGAACCACACTGCCAAGAATGTCAGGAAGAGAATGACATAGACCACTACCTGATCCACTGTAAAAAGTATGAACAACAAAGGCTTGAATTAAAAACTTACTATAGAAATCACAATATAGACTTAACAGGTGATAAGGTTTTAAGTATAGATGCCCCAAGAGATGCCCAATCAATACTTAAAAGATATATACATAAAACAAAGGAAAAAATATAAGGTTAGAACTTCAGGAAAATCACCCAACTAAATAGAAATTAAGCAGCAAGAACTAACAAAGCATTAACAAAAAAAAAAATAACTACTCATAGGACAAGGAAAGACAAGTTATTAAAAAAAAAGGACAACAACTCAAAAAGAACAAATACTAATACAAATTAAAACCAAGTGTAAAGGACAATAGTTATCTAGAAACAATACAAAAGAGAAAATAAAATTGACAAATACTAATATAAATAAAAATCAGCAACTGCAAAAGACAACAGTTATTTAAATTGAATACAAAATTAGTAAATAAAATGACACTAAATACCCCAATTATAACCAACTTTCAGGTTGAACAGGGTAGACCAAGATGGAACGAGAAGAGGCAACAATGATCAGTTTGAGTGCCCGATCTCCACCCATCATTTCATCAAAACAACAACAAACAACAGGGTTTCGTTTGTTCACGTTTAGGATACGTTTCAACTCGTTCGTTTTCCACAAGACACCAACGTCCTTCTCAGGACGCCACTACTCGAGATAAGATCGCGTTATCGTCAAAATGACCAGACATAAGCCACACGCTAAAAAGAGGAAGGTCTACACCAGCCCACCAGCGCAGATCAGCCAGGGTAATCACAATATCACAATCAACAATGACAGACAGCCAGAGAGCAAGACTGCCCCAAGTACTCGTGCCGGGACCGGCCCTTCTATAACTCCGGACACGACGGAGTTAGCTGTGACATGGATCGACCCGACTGAGAGTCTGAGTGGCCCGACCCCTTGCCTAGATAAAGAAGACCCAGAACATACAGAAATATGTAGAGCGTTACGACAGCTGGAGAAAAGAAAACAAGCGCTTCTATCCAGGCTGCACCCACCCGACTCGTCAGCAGTAACCCGGTCTATGACAGAGAAGCCGCACGATGCCGAGATGACAGCCGACCCACCTGCAAGCACTATGAAGGAAGTGATAGAGGCAGATCCTCAACACAGACAGGTACAAGAGGAAGATGTCGCAGAGACCATTTTAGATGCACTTCGAAGACTTGAAGACGGAGACGAGTCCCTTAGGCTCGCTCTTCAAGAAGCAACAGTAGAAGTAGCTCCAGACGTGCTGGACATCGAAACCACTGAGAAGCAAGCTACCATTCCTGATCCTGAGGAAAAAACAGCTGACAACTCAAAGGCTCAGACGCAAGATATCACACCGAATAACCAAGAACAAGATTCGAACCAAGCCTGTAGAAGGAAACAAAGACCAAACACTAAAAATACAAGCAACTCAGAAACGATACAGGAGAGGATTGTTAAGATCACCCAGACGTCAGGAAGTGAGGTCTCACTCAGGGCCCTACCCGACAACAAAGTGATCAACATCCTCGAGGTGATAACTGGACGGAGAGGTATCGCCAAAGTAGGGAGGCACGAAAAGGGAGTAGTGCTTTCTCTCAACAACACAGACAAAACAACCTCGCTGATGATCGAACTGGAATCCGGTCCAAAGGAAATCCAGTTGCCCCACCAAATAAAAGTGGTGGTGGAAAAGTACAAGACAACAAAGAAGTTGGTCATCAGAGGGGTGGATACCAGATGTTCCGAAGGCGAGGTCCACAGACGCCTTCAAGCTGAAAACACAAATCTTAAAATCACGCAGGTCGAAAGGCTAAAAACCTGGGCCAAGAAAGATACCAATCTGATGATAGTCACGGTAGAAGGATCGACAAGACCCGAGAGACTGACGCTCGAAACCACAACCAAAAAGACAGAAGCCTATATCCCTCCGGTGATGCAGTGCTCCAACTGCCAGCAGTTCTCGCACACAAAAAAGACGTGCAGGAGAGATGCAGTTTGCCGGTATTGTGCGGGTAGTCACCAATATGGCGACTGCCCCAGGGCAAAGGAGGACCACAACTACAAAGAAACTAACGAAAACCGTATCTGTGCAAATTGCCACGGAAACCACGGGGCAAGGTACAGAGGATGCCCTGTGTTCCAGGAAACTAAGAGCATCTTGAAGGAGGCCGTGTCTAAAAACATACCCTTCAAAGAGGCCAAACACAGAGTGAATGCGGATGCTACAGAAAAACAGCGCACGATTGACAGAAGACAGCTACACAAGCTGACCGCTGAAATCAACGAAATGAAAAGGAAACAGCAGAACGAAAGCAGAAACAAGCAGGATCCCGTAGACGACAAGGACAGCGGTGAAGACATAATAGATATGCAGAGCGCCAGAGAAATGTTACAGAGCGCCCAGGCAATGCTACAGGAAACAAAATCCATCAAACACGAGATAGAAGTTGACATCGCCAAACTCACAGAGCTAAAGGCAGAGAACGAACAAATACTCAAAAGAATTGAAACAACCATCAAACACGAGATAGAAGTTGACATCGCCAAACTCACAGAGCTAAAGGCAGAGAACGAACAAATACTCAAAAGAATTGAATCAGAGAGAAGGATCGTTGAGGATATCCTTACAAAAACTAGAGAACAAAACAAAGAAACGAAAGACAAAATGAAAATCGACATCGTACAGCAAATGTTACTCAATCAAGAAAGAGCATTAGCAGCCAGAAACGCTAGAACAGCTACTACCAACGATAATTGAAAAAGCACTGTCACAGATACAGGAGAGCAAGAAGACAAAAGCAACAGAAACTAGTAGCGTAGAAACACACAAAACTAAACGAGCCAGATAGTTGAGGCAGGACATAAAAAACACCATGAGAGCGACACGGCACCACAAACGGACAAAGAGGAATCCAGACAGCCAGCAAGTGGTCCTTTTCAGGACCAGTCACCTCCAGGACTACGAACGAGATACCAGTGAAGACGATAACACCCTATATACCCCAATTATAACCAAATTTCAGGTTGAACAGGGTATCACAGCAACATAGTAGAAGAAAACAACAACAACAACAACGGCGAAGACCCTTCTCGTTGCCAGCTATACCTATGTGTGCTGGAACCCACACTAGACCAGAATGCCAAGAAGGGAAGAACAAGTAAAAACAATATAAAAGCAGGACTGGGAAGGTCAGAGATCAAGAGCCAAGTGAAGGAAACTATAAACGAGGAATGGAAGACAACATGGAAGGAAAGTAGAAAAGGCAGACACGCGTTCAAACTGCTGAAAGAACCAACGAGGACATGCCAGGTCAGAGAAGAATTAAAGATACCATCGAACAAAAAACTGTGGCGTCTCCGACTCGGTGCAGCATACTTCATGGTAGAAGAACCACACTGCCAAGAATGTCAGGAAGAGAATGACATAGACCACTACCTGATCCACTGTAAAAAGTATGAACAACAAAGGCTTGAATTAAAAACTTACTATAGAAATCACAATATAGACTTAACAGGTGATAAGGTTTTAAGTATAGATGCCCCAAGAGATGCCCAATCAATACTTAAAAGATATATACATAAAACAAAGGAAAAATATAAGGTTAGAACTTCAGGAAAATCATCCAACTAAATAGAAATTAAGCAGCAAGAACTAACAAAGCATTAACAAAAAAATAACTACTCATAGGACAAGGAAAGACAAGGTATTAAAAAAAAAAAGGACAACAACTCAAAAAGAACAAATACTAATACAAATTAAAACCAAGTGTAAAGGACAATAGTTATCTATAAACAATACAAAAGAGAAAATAAAATTGACAAATACTAATATAAATATCAGCAACTGCAAAAGACAACAGTTATTTAAATAGAATACAAAATTAGTAAATAAAAGGACACTAAATACCCCAATTATAACTAAATTTCAGGTTGAACAGGGTAGACCAAGATGGAACGAGAAGAGGCAACAATGATCAGATGTTGAGTGCCCGATCTCCACCCATCAACGCATCAAAACAACAACAACAAACGGCGAAGACCCTTTTCGCAAGAGCGGTCCAGACGAGAGAAACGAAGTTAGGCGCGCCCTGTGTGGGTAGAAGATGAACAAAGACATCACACGTTAGTAAATGAGCACTGGATGGGTGTTTTGTTTGTTTTGTTTTGTTTGTTTAGTGTTTGCTTTATTTGCTCTTTGTCACTGAATGGGTTGTATGAATAAATACAGCCCCTGCCTTAGAATCAAGAGTTTTATTGTTGTTCGGATCGGTGCGAGTGTGCAAGAAAGTGATCACATCTCACAACAGCATCATCATCATCTCGCCCACCCTATCACAATTGGCGTCGTCGGCAGGATAGGCAGACAGTGACATTGAGGCAACAGCAAACGAACAAATATTGTAGTAAACATGCAGCAGTGCATTCTTGCAGCAAGATGGCTTCGAGGAGTACACGTGTTCCGAGCAGAGGGGAACGCGAGGATGCAGATCTAATACCAGTGATGGGTGCATCAGTAGTGCAAAGTGAGGGCCAGAGCAATGTGCATGTGAAGGTAATATACGTGACGGTGCCGGAGGTAAGGCGATTTGGTGGAAAGGCAAGTCCCACTTGGCAAGAGTTTGTGAAAGACGTAGAGGCCGTGTGGAAGGTAGCGCCCTTTTCTGCAGAAGATAAGGTAGACGTTATCTGGAATAATGTTACACCAGTGGTATCTAGAGAACTACGGATACGTGGCGGAGCCAAGGCCACCACCGAGAAGTTGCTTGAAATAGTAGAAGAAGCCTACAGTGAGCGACAACTAGTCAATGAGATGACTAGGGATTTCAATGCCATGAGTCAGGGGCCTAGGGAATATGCTGTTTTCTGGGAAGGCAAAAAGCCTGATACACTAGTGCAGGTAGCCAGTGTAGAAGCTCACACTGAAAAAGACGCACTCGAAGCGTATCTCTCTTAAAGTTCCAGCTAGCACAGCTATCACAGACCAGTTCGCCAGCACAAGAGGAGGTGCAGAGAAAGAAAACCCCATGACAACTGCGGAAACAACCAAAGCACGACGAGGGGGTGTGTGAGCAGGAACCTCAACTAGACCTTCTTGTAGGTGAGAGTCAGGCTGTTGACAAGGAAAGCTGTGATCTGACAGTAACAACAAACGCAGTTGCACCGACAAGGCGACAAGGGGTTTGCAAGTGGTATAGTGTCGACAGGGGATGGTGGTTTATTACGCCAGGTGATGGAGGAATTGATGTATTCGTACATCAGACCAAGATCTTCAGAAAGGGATTCAGGAGTCTGGCAAGGAACAAGCAAGTAGAGTTTGATAGCAAACCATCTGTCCAGGGCATGGAAGCAGTCTATGTATGCGGCATTGGCTGCCAAGAGTGTAAGGGTAGTAGGAGGCAACCCATTGCACAGAAAAAGCCTACAAAGTTGAGGTGCTACAATTGTGGAGAGTTTTCTAACCACATGGCAGCCAAATGCCCTCAAATTGGTCGTCGTTTAGGGGAGGAAACTCATCCTAAGCAGATAGGAGGGAATGCACATCGATGTTCAGAAGAGGAAACTCATCTAAAGCAGATTGTGGGGAATGTAAGCCACCGTCCACACAAAACGAGTGTTAAACACGTTAGAAGCAATCCCCCGCCAAAGTCGACAGCTGCATGCACTGACAAGAAGAAGTCACAAGCAAGCAGCGACGCTGCACAAGTAGACGAATATTCCAAACCACAGCAAGTGCCAGCCCAACAACGTACGACTAGAAACATGACGACCAAGAGGGTCCCCAGCCTGATTGTACCTATTACAGAATCTGAGCCCAAAGCCTCGCCGCTCAGAAAGAATCAGGCGCAACGCCAACGGCAGAGAGTAGGTTGTGATGACCACAACATCTTCAGGAGGGTGGTATGTGATGGGGCCATAATAAACGCCCTAAAATCTCCCTGAAGTTCATATTTGTGTTTTCGTTTCTTCACGAGGGTCATAATAATGCTTTCATTTCCATATCAACGTGGTTAACACCCGACGTAAATAGTTGTGTTTATTTTAGCTGTTTACAAGTATTACAAAGAACCCAGTAAATAGTCCTGCACGAGCCGGCCTATTCACGATTGCGCGGGCGTAAATCACTACGCCGCGGGTGGTGTAGCCAGACCGCGTATATATAAAGAGAGCAGTGAGCCGGCGAAGACCCTTTTCGCAAGAGCGGTCCAGACGAGAGAGACGAAGTTAGGCGCGCCCAGTGTGTGTAGAAGATGAACAAAGACATGACACGTTAGCAATTGAGCACTGGCTGGGTGTTTTGTTTGTTTTGTTTTGTTTGTTTTGTGTTTGCTTTATTTGCTCTTTGTCACTGAATGGGTTGTATGAATAAATACAGCCCCTGCCTTAGAATCAAGAGTTTTATTGTTGTTTGGGTCGGTGCGAGTGTGCAAGAAAGTGATCACATATCACAACAGCATCATCATCATCTCGCCCACCCTATCACAGTAAGATAATATTTGCACTGTAATATCGCAGCTTGGCAAGGTATTGAAACAACATCCTGACGATCCTGGGCCCGATTTAGTCATGAGCTAAATAAGCTACAGCTTAGGGCCTCACAATCTGTTGGGACCTCTTTTGCTAAGTTCAGTTGTTACATGGCCTTATTATCTGTTACCAAATAGGGCCTCTACAGCTTTCTATAGCTTAGGGCAGGGGTCGACAACCCATACTCTTTTGGAATTGTGACAGGTTATGTAAATAGACTACATGAATCCGTCCGCCTTCGCTTCCCACCTTTGTTCCTCATTAGTATGCACGTTTTGTTACGCAAAATCCATGCCTTTTCGCTATCTGTCTAACTCATATTTTAGCCACGCCTATTTTTCTTGTTTCATGCGCTGAAGACGTCTACCCAGATTCGTAAATGTCATTCCTTTCATGGGGACAAATCAAGTGCGTTTGCCTGAAGCTCCCATGCGAGCAGAGCCGTCAGTATTACGACAACTGACAGAATGCACGGGCCCAAAACACGTGGAAGGCAAAACTGCTTTGTAGTTCTCTACAAGCTCGAGCGAATCCTGTGATGTTGGACATACAGGGAGACAATCGCCGAGATCAGAAGCCTTTGTTGTCGATTCAACGGCGAACAGAGCGAAAGGAGGAAATTCTTTATCTCGGAAGAAAACCCCGATGATTCCCCCTGATTGCCCAAGGCGTGATTTCATCATCTTTCAGCGAAACAACGCTATTCTTGTATAAATGCACCATCTTCTAAAATCAGTTATCTAGTCGCCTCAGAAAATTTTGGAAAATCTAGCTCGCGATTCTAAGAGCCATGGTGGAAGTGTAGTATTAGAATTCCGTCTAGATTAATTCATTTCTGCTTGCGGTAATAGATATTAGCATTTTTCGTGATTTTTTGTGTTAAGTTTATCATTAGAATTCCCTGGGATTTTCTAAGTGCTAAAAATGGTGTACTAAATAACGCATAGCTTTTTTTAATTCCAGATGGGTTTAATTAACTAATAAATACGCTAGACGATTGATAATTATTATTGACGGAATACAATTTACTTCTATCCATTATGTGTAATTTTATAAATGACTAGTTTTTATATCACGTGTTAAAAGCGATAAGATAAGCTAGACACTTGTGGTTTCTAATCTAATTTAATAACGGAATGGAAAAGAGATCTTACCTTTACGCGTGTTAGGATAGGGTATTGATATTATGGTTAAATGTTTTGTATTTCTTCCTAAATCTAGGCTTGATAAAAAAACCAGTGAACTAGCGGTCTTATAAGCTATCCAGAGATATTATTGTATTATTGGGTCTTCGATTTTTTACCTGTGCGGTCCACTTTTTTTACTCATGAGAGAGGCCAATCTAGAAACAATAAACATAATATTAAACTGGACCTGAACATTACCAGATTTTTATATCACTTTGATCAGCCCGATGTGGCAAGATTATATATATATATATATATATATATATATATATATATATATATATATATATATATATCTATATATATATATATATATATATATATATATATATATATATATATATATATATATATTTACCTGACCTATGACAGTAGTTTTTCCACGGGGATTATACTCAAGAGAATTCACTGTTCACAATCGGCCATCAACTCAGAGAACAGCCGATAATTATTATTAACATTTGCATAACGTAACAGAGTGTCTCAGCAACCAGAGGCTAGACATCACAGGAAAACTATTTTTTTCTTTCTATGACGGTGACCATCACGAATACGTCTTATTCCAACCAACTATATGCAGTGATACCTGAATTATCCAGGAAAACAATTAACGCACCAACTTTGGCGACTACCTTGACATTAGTAGTAAGCACCAAGGCTAGTCTGGGACCGGAATCGGCAACCAACTTGACACTGTATGGTCATATTATTGTTAATGTTTTTCCAAGGGATACCTGCGACAACTACTGGGTAAGCGAGTATGCGTGTGGCCACAGAATGACTGAGTGAAAGAACAGAAAGAGAGAAACATATTTTCCCTTGTTACCATCAGTATACTAATACTTTTTTTATTTCCTCACTAACCTGATTATTTACGGGATAGCTAAACTAGGAACTTGTTCTTTTCCTTTACTGACTATTCCATACCCTTATTGTAAACCTTTGACCTTTTGGGGTTATTAACTTCTGTTGGGATCCTTTCTCTACAAGAGTGGTGTGCAATATTGGGTTATTTTCATTTGTCTTAAACCATGCTTTTATTGATATGTATATGCTTGATGTTGTGAAGTTTTTTAAGTGATAATAAACTAAATAAAACTTAATTTAGTGTCTTGGTCGAACCCCTTCCCATATATATTATCCATAGTTTTTCAAGTCTGTGCGTATTCGTCACGTAATTGTGTATGTATGTGAGGTGTAACTTATATTTGTTATATAAGGAGCGAAAGTTCGTCTGATTACAATATAGTCGTATAGATAGGTTGGAGTAGAGAAACTACTCACTCCAGAAACTGATCTTTTCTCTTACACTATCACCCCCTCGTGAAAAAATCTATTTTCTTACACCTTTATTCTCACACATTTTTCACTATCACCTCTGCTCAGACCGGACCATAAATATTTACAAACCTATCTTATAAAATTACGACAGGGATCTACTTTGGTAACACTGAGCCTTCTAAAGATCTATTTTTAACCTTAGCCATGCTGTCACTTTTGTTTCTTTAGTGTCTGTCCCTTTACGCCTTCCTCCTGTTGTGGCTCCTGCTAGTCCTTGAATATGCTCTGCCTTGTTTTGTCAAAGACGAGAAGTCGCTTTGCTGTATATCGATGGCGTATTATACTATATATATATATATATATATATATATATATATATATATATATATATATATATATATATATATATATATATATATATATATATATATAGATCAATCAATCAAAACCCTTTAGCTCCCCGAGAAGCATAGGCCTTCAACAAACACATGCCAAGTCTTCCTGCCTGTGTCATCCGCTCTTGTTCTTTCCATGTTTTCCTCATCATTTCACCTCTGTATTCAGTTCTCTTCTCCATGTTTTTTTTTTTTTTTTGGCCTACCTATGCCTCTCTTTCATTGTGGATTCCAGAACAAGGACTGCCTTGTAATGCTATCAACAGGTTTCCTCAATGTGTGTCCTATCCATCGCCAGCGTTTTCTTCTCAACTCTTGTTCCACTGACACTTGTCTGGTTCTTGTCATCAATTCCACATTTGTGACTTTGTCATACCATTTCAGTCTTTCTATTCTACGCAAGCACCCGTTTATAACAGTCTGTAGCTTTTTGGTTGTTGTTTTTGTTGCTCTCCATGTCTCACAGCATACAATAGGACTGACTTGACATTTGAGTTGAAGATTCTTATTTTCGTGTTGGACTTGATTTATCTTGTTCTCCATATGTTTCCCAATGCAATGAAAGCTCCTTTTGCTTTTTTGTATTCTTATTTTAATATCATTGCCTGTCCCTCCACCTCTGTCTATATTACTGCTGTCACAAAATGGGGCGATCATTCTCGATCTCTCTTTCACTCCGTCAGTAATCTGTTACATTGTTATATACTGATTACTTTGCGTGCTTTCAATTGTCGCACTTTTCTTTCTTTCTTTCTTTTTCTGCTAAGTAGCAGATATCTGAGTTTGTCGAATTGCAAGACACTCCGTAGGGGATAATAATCACATTTGTTTGACGCTATTCAGATTTGCTGAGATAATTACTCGCAGGATCGGCGGATATAATACATCACAGTCGCAAGGGCGCGGCACAGCTTTGCTAAGATTAGCACAAGATCTCGTGCACGCGGTGGAAACTTATGACATAAGCGTTTCCTGTCCTCCTTGTTATGACAAGATTACTTTCTGATAAAGTAATGATTGTTACATTGTGAACACGTTTTTGTATGAGTTTACCGATCTGTCTGTAAGTTTGTACACAAGGGCAAGCGGCCCTCAAACCCCACTACAAATCCACTTCGGATTGAGTCAAATTAATCTTGACCTATCACTCTCACAGTACTGCAGTCAAACAGATCCTTTTCCGCCACTTAGCCATCCTCCAAGCAGATTCTGTGACCCAAGAAGTATTCGGTGAGGCACCTTTGGTGGCATATAGACGGGACAAGAACCTGAAGGATCTTCTGGTTCACAGCCGTCTCCCAAAGGAGAATGCCACTCACTTTAGCACTCTACCCTGTGGTCGGACACGATGCACGACGTGCAAGAATGTCATCCAAACCAAAAGGTGTCTTTTCCTAAGGCCACGTTCACCATCACCTGTAGCTTCCCGTGTGAGTCGCGTAATGTAAGGTTTTCAATCATACGTAAACGTTGTAGCAAAAGCTATATTGGTTAAACAGGCAAATGACTTGGGGACAGATTCAGCCAGCAACTTAATGACATCTCTCAGCAAAAATCCACACCAGTTGCCATACACTTTAATGGTCCTGACCACCTTGGTCCCATCGACATCCAGGTCACGGCGATCAGATCCTGCTCCTCTGACACTGCTAGCCGAGAACAGCTTGAGAACCGTCTTATCCATCGCATGGGGTGTCTAAAACCAGCTGGTCTAAACACTCTACACACCTTTGTCTGAGGTCACTCTTTCCACTCTTGTTCTATTTTGACCATTTCCACTCTTTTTCAATTTTTCTATTTCTCAGTCGCCCTCTAATAATATATATTTAAAAAATGTTCAATATGTTTTTATTTTTTATTTAATATTTATTTATCTGCAACCCATTTTGTCCTCTTCTATCTCCAGTCGTCATTAATATTACGTTTGGGTAGTTTTTTGTTCAGTTTTGTTTTTTAGTTTCTTAGTATGTACTGTTTACACCCGGAAGTGGCGGTCATTTCCTTTTCCGGGTACGCATGTCTGTTCGGCGGCAAACGTGCAAAGACTCAGCTGCCTTTAGGGAAGTACCCAGGTTTTATTTTTAAATGTATTTAGATTCGTATGTGTCCTATCAAGCCTTCACTTTCTTTCCTGTCCCTGACGAAGGCTTTGTGGCCGCAACGTTGGCTATGTCTTTTGTCCTCGTAAGACGAATCACCTTTTTTCATACCCATCCACTGATCCTTTGAGGCGCGCGTAACAAATGCGTGAAAAGGTAGTGAATATAATCTGACCATTTTCTCAAGCTATTTCACTTAAATCGCTTGCCAAGATTACAGACCTTGCCAGACTGAAGCCTAAAAATTCAGAATTCCTTCTTCACATACCGGACACCTTTTATTGGAGTATTTATCAGGACTTACAATATAGCCCAGGAAATCTCTAGCATTTTAAATAAGGAAACCGGGACTGAGGGAACTGGCGGACCACACACGAAGTAAGAAAGGGAACTTATTAAATTAACGACACCCCAGACGCGTGTAAGAGGCCGATTCAAGTCTCTATTATTCATCTGAGCAAAAAGTCTGTGAGCCAGGATTGGCGTAAGTTGTGATTTACGTTTCATATTTTATTACTAACATGTGAACTAACACACACACACACACACACATATATATATATATATATATATATATATATATATATATATATATATATATATATATATATATATATATATATATAATATATATATATATATATATATATATATATATATATATATATATATATATATATATATATATATATATATATATATATATATTACCATGTGAATTTTAATACGTGAAACTCGCTAGTGGATGTCAAAGTCATTTGAGGCTGGCAACCTCAGCGTATAGAATGATGATTTCATGAACCACCACTGCACGGACTGGTGACTGCTTTATTGCCAGTTTCTGAAAAGAGAACTAAACGCATAAAGAGTCCCAGGTTCCATATGGAGCAGGGAGGGAAAGATGAAAGAAATGATGTACATTCTAAGTATAATACTTACATTTTCAAAGCAGTGTAAATGCCCATATAAACGTATTCACTTTAAAATTAAAGTAAGTTTTCAAGCTTTAAATCAGTGTAAACATATTCAATGTATATTGTGAACATTTTTCAATCAGTGGAGATGTATATGTAAACAGTCTCTATCTGTATTATTGACCTTTTCATTTAAATGTAATGTAAAGTTAAAGCTATTCTATTTAAATGTAAAGACAGTTTTATCCCGAGAGATTAAATTTAATTCTCATCGAGCGTAAATTCTGAGTTAATGGGATGGTGGTATGGGAAGATAGGAACCCATAACTATGGGTTGGAAAACGTTATACTCAGAAGAGCATTTCGTTCTACTCTTTTACCATAGTTATTGATGGTACCAGCAGAAAGCACTATCTGTAGAACAAGAAGGGAATAGTGGCCTAAGCTTTAAGACGAAGGTAGACTCTCCTTGACATTTCTGGGAAACGACCTACACCCGACAACCTTGACCAGAGACGAGCGTGAGCAGAGTGAAAAGAACCAACCCATAAGAAGGAGCAGAACCGTCATTGGCAGCTAAGTTCAAATATATGCTGCCACTTGAACTTCTTGTAACATTTCACAATCCATAACGACCGTGATGATAACTTTTCTTGATCCATAACTATTCAAATTATTTTCCAACTGTTAAAACGTACGTGATTATTACATTTTGTTATTTGTAATTATACAAATTTAACTTCGATTTAATCATTTTAAAGTTACTGCATGTTTGTCTCAGTCGATTTACTACACACACACTCTAAACAGAGCTATACTAGAATAATAAGAATTCCACTGAGTAAATCAGGGGTGGGGGCTTGACGCGCTGAAATTAATAAGTGCTTAAATCCTTCACAAAAATGTCGGCAGAATTACAGAGTTAACATACTCAGCCAACGCAATATTGTTCTCGCTTATTCTGAATATCTTGTGAAGACTCCCTGGAGATAGAAGCGTTTTGTTTCTTCTATCTACATCTCTGCCAAGAGCAATCTTGTGTAAAGGTAGACTCCATTGAAGCCAATATTAGATACTCTTGAGTTTTGGCCACTGTTGGACCACTACTGCAAAGCAGGGGAGGCAATATCGCCACAACTGCTAAGATACGTGTACGATTCTACATCCTTCAGTGGTGTTTCTTCAAGTTCAACCTTGTTATCATTTCTTGCATTTATTCTCAAAATCTTTGTCTTTTCCCTGTGTATTTTCAGGCCCACTTGTGACCTCTCATCGAGAATTTTCATTTTCTCTTACATCTGATTATGTTTATGGGACAGAAGAGCCAAGTCATCTGCAAAATCCAGATCATCAAGCTGTTTAGTCAGATTCCACTGTTGTGTGATGTTTTCATTGCCCAATCTATTGCTAGTAAGAAAAGAAATGGAGGCAAGAGGCATCACTGTCTCACTCCCGTTCTAATCCTAAACGGTTCTGTAAGTTGTCCTTCATGAAGAACTCTGCATGTCATGTTTTCATAGGTCTTCCTTATTAAGTTAATGATCTTCATGGGAACTCCATAATGCCTCATCAATTTCCAAAGTGATTCTCTGTCTACACTGTCAAATGCCTTTTCATAGTCCACGAATCCGATGTATAGCGGTGAATTCCTTTCCAGACTTTGTACAACTATTATTCTCAATGTGGCTATCTGGTCTGTACATAATCTGTTTTGTCGAATATATATATATATATATATATATATATATATATATATATATATATATATATATATATATATATATATATATATATATATATATATATATATATATATATATATATATAAGCTAATACAGATGAAAAACCTATGGCAAGGCACAAGCAAAGAAACAAAGTTACAACTGATCAGAGCATGTATATTCCCAGTAGCAACATATGGCTGCGAGACTTGGACACTCAATAAAACAGTTGCAAAAAAGATTACATCATTCGAAATGAAATGCTACAGAAGGATGTTGAGAATACCCTGGACAGAAAAAAAGACCAACAGAGAAGTACTGCACTCACTAAACGTACAGGAACATTGGCTCCTAAATACCATCGCAATAAGGAAGCTGAAATTTTTCGGTCATATAAAAAGACATAATAGTCTGGAAAAAACAGTGATGGAAGGCATGGTCCCTGGAAAAAGGGGAAGGGGTCGACCTAGACGACGGTGGACCCAGGACATATGCGTTTTCTTGCTCAAGGAAAGAAACATGAAAATATTAAATGAAATATTAAATGGACTATTTATTATTTAATGGAAAAGTCAAAGTGTCCATTTAAAAATATGAAATGCGCTTTTTGCGAGTCTAACATCAATCCAGCAGTTTATCCTAATTCTAATTTTTTTTTCTCCCTTGGGTTGTCTGACTAAAGATAAATCTTGAAACAAGTGTGTACTGACAAAAAAATTTGACAAAGAAGTCGAAAGTTAATGATACAAACAAAAGTCAAAGAATTAAATCTATGCATGGTTACTCTTAAACTGAATTGAACTGGAATTTAAATGAAATAATGTGGAAAGGTATTTAAAAATGAGATTGTCACTGCAATGTCAAGAATATTTATAATCAACCATAATTAAAGCATCCCTTTTTCCATAAAACTGGCCTTAGGAAAATTCTTCGAATTTTCTGGCTTAACACCATCACCAACCAAGAACTCTGAGCCACCAAGATGATATGCGCACCATCACAGCGGGTAGACGTTGGAACTGGGTTGGACACATCCTTAGAAGAGACCCCGGATACCATCTCCAGAACTGGCATGCTACAAACTCCAGAAAGAAAGCGAAAGAGAGACCGGCCAAGAGGAGAACTCCTGGAGGAGAACTAAGGAGGCAGAGATGCCAAGCATGAACTAGAGCTGGGGCACCACTCGAAGAATGGCTGCAGTCCGAGCTAAAAGGAGACGGTATTTTGTTGCCCCGCAAGACGCCATCAGACGTAATGGTCACTGATTGCTTTGTCAGTCATCTGCCAAGGAGCAAAGTAGAAAGAAATAAAATGATAAAAGTGTCTCTAACATTCAATGAAGTGATCGCCAAGAACATACAGGCGCCTTGACCTCTTCCGTCTCCAACTTCTGTGTGGTAGGAACAATAGACTAGGGGAGATTACTATAAACCGGGGGCAGACAACCCAGGAGTTGTGGAGATATAATTCAGCAACACTGAGCTCTCTATCTTGATACAATCGTAGCTGGTGTCGTTTTCCTGCAACTATCTCAACCGAGTGGTGGAAAAGTAAATATGGATAGACAGTCTGGCAACATGGGGGCCACATAACGAACCTTGCCGACTGTTGTCGCCATCTACCAAGTTTTCTTTTTTTTTTTTAAATGAATGTATGAGTACTCACTGTTCTAGCTTGTCAACTCGTGATAATGACTGCGATGACCTTCAGCATCCACTCTCTGCTGCTGGTGGCCTTGTAGACTTGCGTCTGGTTTAGCTCACCAAATAAAATGTAGCCGTTACGACGATCAGTATGTAAAAACACTTATTATGTTTATGTAGCCACTCCCTCAAGGATTTTATGCTTTAAAAGACTAAAAACTTGAGGTGATTACTTTCAACAATACGTCGATCTCACCGGAAGTTCCCTTTATTCGTGGCGTTAAATAGGTTAATTTGGATTGTGCATGAAGAGTTTTCTTACGGAATTAATAACTTTCATTTTACGTCATCATTTAAGGCTTCCATTAAAAAAAGAAGCAGAAACACGAATATGTAGGGCTAATGCCATCCATCCTGACATAAGTGAGTCGTAGACAATTTGTTAAGAAGTAAGAAAAACTCTAGATGCCACAGAAATGTGGTTTTACAGAAGAATGTTAAAAATACGTCGAACAGCTGAAAAAAAAAATTAACGGGGATGTCCTGTAAAAGGTCAATGCGCAAAGGAAGCTTATTCTTCTTGTTAGAGGGAAGCAATCCACTTTTTGGGCATGTTATGAGAAGAAGAAAGTTAGAATGTGCCATGATAACAGAACAGATTGAAGGAAAAAGAGTGAGGACAAAAAAGGGTAGAGGATACTGGGCAATTTGACATCATGACATGACAAGAAGGTAGAAACGGAATTAATAAACAGCACTGGAGACAGGGAGCTGTGGGCAGACTTGATCGCCGACACCATTATGCGTGTTTTTGAAGAAGAAGAAGAAGAAAACAACCAAATTTCAGCTGACATCACTTCTCAGATGTGCCGTGTAAAGATAGAACAATTTACTAATATGTTCTTCATAACTATGTTATGATACATGATTTTTTTCTTCTATTTAATGAGACAAATATATCCCTTTCAGATTTCCATTGATTATCATTAACATTCAGTGTCTATAATTTAGATACAATATATATATATATATATATATATATATATATATATATAGATATATATATATATATATATATATATATATATATATATATATATATATATATATATATATATATATATATATATGAGTGTGTGTGTGTGTGTGTGTGACAGCGCCGTCTTGTCCTCACCACTTTGTCTGTCGTTCTCTACCTTTTTACTACAACATAGCGATTTGGCAGCCATTTTAGTGTTACTCAGTCAGGATCTAAAAATAGAACATTAGTCATATCGCTTACGGATAGCACCCAATCAGAAGAGAGGAGCGCCGAAGCTGCCCGGCGATTGAAATCCTATGTTATCTCCACGCTAGACGCTGGGGCAAGTCGCTGTTAAAGTCTAGCTCAAGAACATGCCTAGGACTTATTAACAATTGAGCATTGGCTGGGTGTTTTGTTTGTTAGTTTATTTGTTTAATGTTTGCTTCATTTTGCTGTTTGTCACTGACAGAGTTGTATGAATAAATACAGCCCCTGCCTTAGAATCAAGAGTTTTATTGTTGATCGGGTCGGTCGCGAGTGTGCAAGACAGTGATCACATATCACAATAGCATCATCATCATCTCGCCCACCCTATCATAACTGGCGTCGTCGACAGGATCGGCAGACAGTGACACCGAGCCAACAGCAAACGAACAAATATTGTAAACACCCAGCAGTGCATTCTTGCAGCAAGATGGCTTCGAGGCGTACACGTGTTCCGAGCAGAGGGGAGTGCGAGGATGCAGATCCAACACCAGTGATGGGTGCATCAGTAGTGCAAAGTGAAGGCCAGAGCAATGCGCCTGTGAAGGTAGAATACATGACGGTGCCGGAGGTAAGGCAATTTGGTGGAAAGGCAAGTCCCACTTGGCAAGAGTTTGTGAAAGACGTAGAGGCCGTGTGGAAGGTAGCGCCCTTTTCTGCAGAAGATAAGGTAGACGTTATCTGGAATAATGTCACACCAATGGTCTCTAGGGAATTACGGATACGTGGCGGAGCCAAGGCCAGCCCTGAGCAGTTACTCGAAATAGTGGAAGAAGCCTACAGTGAGCGACAACTAGTCAATGAGATGACTAGGGATTTCCGAGCCGTGAGTCAGTGATCTAGGGAATATGCTGTTTCCTGGGAAGGCAAAAAGCCTGATACACTGGTGCAGGTAGCCAGTGTAGAAGCTCACACTGAAAAGGACGGACTCGAAGCAGAAGTATCTCTCCTAAAGTCCCAGCTAGCACAGCTATCACAGACCAGTTCGCCAGCACAAGAGGGGGTGCAAAGAAAGAAAGCACCATGCCAACCGCGGAAAAAGCCAAAGCACGACGAGGGGGTGTGTGAGCAGAAACCTCAACTAGACCTTCTTGTATGTGAGAGTCAGGCTGTTGACAAGGAAAGCTGTGAGCTGACAGTACCAACAAACGCAGTTGCACCAACAAGGCGACAAGGGGTTTGCAAGTGGTATAGTGTCAACAGGGGATGGGGGTTTATTATGCCAGATGATGGGGGTATTGATGTATTCGTACATCAGACCAAGATCTTCAGAAAGGGATTCCGGAGTCTAGCAAGGAACGAGCAGGTAGAGTTTGATAGCAAACCATCTGTCCAGGGCATGGAAGCAGTCTTTGTATCGGCATTGGCGGCCAATGCCGATGTAAGGGAAATAGGAGGCGACCCATGGCACAGAGAAAGCCTACAAAGAGAAGGTGCTTCAATCGTGGAGAGTTCTCAGGCCACATGGCAGCCAAATGCTCTCAAGGCCCGATTCCGAAATGATGCTTTAAATGCAAGTCCACAGAACATTTGATATCCGCCTGTCCCTCAAGGAGCTCTTTCCCTAAACGTACTGCCACAACTAGGTTGCCTTTAGGGTGCAAGCCAAGAGATGGCCGTGACAACCGTACCCCTAAGGGCGCCGAGAAAATTGGTAGACGTTTAGGGGAGGAAACTCGTCCTAAGCAGATAGGAGGGAATGCACATCAATGTTCAGAAGAGGAAACTCATCTAAAGCAGATTGTGGGGAATGTAAGCCACCGTCCACACAAAACGAGTGTTAAACACGTTAGAAGCAATCCCCCGCCAAGGTCGACAGCTGCATGCACTGACAAGAAGAAGTCACAAGCAAGCAGCGGCGCTGCACAAGTAGACGAATCTTACAAACCACTGCCTGCCCAACAACGTACTACTAGGAACATGACGACCAAGAGGGTCCCCAGCCGGGTTGTACCTATTACAAAAGCTGTGCCCAAAGCATCGCCGCTCAGAAAGAATCGGGCGCAGCGCCAACGGCAATGAGTAGGTTGTGGGGACCACAACATCTTCAGGAGGGTGATATGTGATGGGGCCATAATAAACGCCTCAAAATCTCCCTGAAGTTCATATTTGTGTTTTCGCTTCTTCAAGAGGGTCCTGCCCCGAGACGTTCTTAGAGAATACGACTGAAGCGCCTAGCTTAGTGCAGTTGTCGGGACGACAACACAATCAGGCGGGGAATATGTGACAGCGCCATCTTGTCATCGCCATTTTGTCTGTCGTTCTCTACCATTTTACTACAACATAGCGATTTGGCAGCCATTTTAGTGTTACTCAGTCAGGATCTAAAAATAGAACATTAGTCATATCGCTTACGGATAGCAGCCAATCAGAAGAGAGGAGCGCCGAAGCTGCCCGGCGATTGAAATTCTCTGTTATTTCCATGCTAGACGCTGGGGCAAGTCGCTATTAAAGTCTAGCTCAAGAACATGCCTAGGACTTATTAACAATTGAGCACTGGCTGTGTGTTTTGTTTGTTGGTTTATTTGTTTAATGTTTGCTTCATTTTGCTGTTTGTCACTGACAGAGTTGTATGAATAAATACAGCCACTGCCTTAGAATCAGAGTTTTATTGTTGATCGGGTCGGTCGCGAGTGTGCAAGAAAGTGATCACATATCACAATAGCATCATCATCATCTCGCCCACCCAATCACATATATCTATATATTATACAGAAAAAAGCACAGTTAAGTGTATCTTCATCGGAAGATATTCAGGAATGGTGGTTTTGTAAAAATAAGTGTACAAAAGATGAGCCAGTACTGGGTACTTAATTGGCGGTGTGGGGATAGTTGAAAAATGGTTCAGTCACTGCTGGTTCTCCGTGACGTTTTGACTGTTCCTTCTCTTCAGGAGTCGAGTTGATTTGGCAGGAGCACGTCTCTTGCAAGGCTGGGACAACTGCTCAGGTTGCCTCGTCAAGCGTCATTAATACTTGTCTGTTGTATGTGTCTAGCGTCTACTTCTGGCAACTGGTACAAAACTCTTAGAGGAAAGAAATGCTTCTGTTAAGTCTCATGTCCCCTGATGTAAACATCAGTCGACTTCTGCTCCCCTTCACCATTTCATCTTCCTCAGAATTTTGTCCGACGCCTTTAAGCATTAAATCTCAACCCATCGAGTGGGATGAAAGTGTTTCAGGAGAGCTGAAGCCGACAAATGTATTATTTTCAGATATATATGTACACCTTAAATCTGAATAAAAATAGTATTTATTCATATATCATGATGTCCTCATCATCCACTCACGGCTCCCTATGGAGCATGGGGCTACCTCTGCTATTGGTTCCTTGTAAGAAAACCCGCAGTAAGTCACCCGTTCTAGCAGTGGGGGTTTATGTGGCAGTTCTTTTATATGAAGAGAATGCCAGCTTCATATGGAACTGTAATCAATACGTAATTCATAGATGTGAAATGCAAATAAAAATTAATAAAATGTACATGTTACAACTACCCCTAATGAATTGAGAATTATATCCAGATTTGAAGAACAGAAATGCCATAATAATTAGTGCAGCTATTTAAGATGCAGGCGTCCCTCAGGTGGTTAGGTTACTGAGCACCATATAATCCCAACTTTTCGCGCTGGAGGAAGGTTCCTTGGACTTGTGGCTTTCAGTACTATAGATTAAGTTTATACTTTCTAATTTTAGAAGACATTCCTAGTCCTGTGTCCTGTCCTAAAAAGGAATCATTAATATTACTCCTTATCCCGGCTGTCTGTGATCTCCTGGTGGAGGTAAGGAAATGCAGTGGCGAAATCTTAAACCGTGCTAGGTATAAGGTCAAATTTCTGCCCACGCACAGATGGCACCTTGTGGTGTTCTGTTGGGTGACAACCAATCATAATTAAGTTTAGTTTGATACTCTATTTCCAAAACAACCACAAGTAAGGCGTCTTGTTTGAGTAGAGGTTACCCCCCCCTCCCCCACCCTTACCACTCATCTGAACATTATTATATGACCGTACAAGGTATTACCCTTCTACATGGCATGTTTACCAAAGTAATTCTATCGCACGACCTGCCCTTAATTATTTCATATGATAAATCTTCTCCAAGATTGTTATATTCCTACGTTTGTTCATTACAACAAGACATCTGCCGGAAATCGTTACGTGGTATGTCTGTCGTCCAGATTGTATGGTTTGGTTTAGTTTGAAGGATTATCTTCATTGCATACGGACTACTCCATCAGTGCTACGATCTCCTCCCTTAGATTTCCCCAGATTGTTAAATAACGATAAGCTTAAGGATTAACCGTATTTTGCACGTCGCACCCTACGTTTTACCACTATCGGACTCATCACCAGAGGAGCGGAAGTAGGTATGCAATTTAATGGGTGTGACGAGAGGCTTTTGTTTATATAAGTGATAGAGATGATATTCAGGTGTATCAAATGATACAAGGATTGAATACCAGTCAAGAGTTCTGGTCTTAAAAGCAAAACCCCAGCCTTAGAAATAAGCACTGGTGTATAGTTGTCATAGGAATAGTAAGACTGTGAAAATCACTAGCCCAGATGGTAAGAAGTAGTACCAGGATTTAAGGTGTCTCCTCCCCACAACTATCCTATGATAAATTAAGGGTAGGGGATAAATGAAATGAATAAGAACTTTAAACACAATGGTAAAAAGTAAACAAGTCCTTAGGTACAATTAATGAATCATTTAATATTTATATTGATTTTCTTTTTCTGCTGTTAGGAAAAGAGTAATAAAAATATTCACAAAATATAAACAAAATTAATTTTATCTAGAGTTTTTATAGGAATGTTCTTTCCTTTTGGAGAAATAGTGTTACACACACAAAACAGTCACTTGGCAATTTAATTTGTAGTATTGTCCTTTTCCTTTCAGGATCTGGAATACTATTCTCTTGGCTAGTAAAGTTAATAAACACTTGCTTTACTGTTACTAGAATTACTGTTCTTATAGTCCTGTAACTTTATCACAAGATTATCATCATCTGACGTGCTACTTGAATTATATATGATAACTGTTTTAGCTGTTTAACTGTTGTTTCATATAAGCTTCTGTCAGGTCCCTTAAGATCACTTATTTTTGATCCTGGATACTGATGACACTGTACTGTCACTGTAATTAATCAGTCTTGGCAGACCCAACAGTAGGGGTACCAAGAACCAGCTGTAGTTCACACGTTGATGTGGTGAAGTGGGATGTTATAAATATTTATAGGGGACTTAGTGTACTGACTGAGATCAGCTGTGAAGGTATCTATATCTATTAAGAGTAGTGTATTATAGATAACCTTACTTGCTACCACATATCTATATATCTCAGTCAGAATTATTCTGGAATAGTGTGATGCTACGTTATGTGTCTAGGGTATGTGTATGATGAAGTGTAAGTCACAACAACAGACAGATAAACAATTTAATTTAATCCGCTACTCTTGACAACACTGTGACACTCACATACATATAACACTCTATGAGAATATCTTAAGGAGTCACTGATAACTTTTCAAATAACAATATGTATTCATTGTTGTCATAAAGGTATATGTGTCCTGATTCAAATACAAAGGAACCAGGAATCACAATCAATTTTAATTACAAGTGTATGTACAGACTTTATCAATATGAATATTGTAGTGACATATATTATTAAAAATATCCTATGTGTGTCAGTTGTGTAGTGGTAATATGAGGTAATACTGGTTTTGTTTTGTTCAAGCTCTGTTGGTATTTGTCATCATGACTTCAATAGTTTGTCTTTTGGGACTAGTATTGGAGATGTTCTCAGTTCCTGATATTAAGACAATTAAATTCCCCTCTGAATGTTATTTTTACAAAGTCATTTCAAGATGAGGGGACATAATGTTGAGCTCAGCTGGCCAAATCAGCTTATCTTGCGTGATGGCGGCAGGAAGGGACTCCTCTGCTCGAATTCTCCCCTGGGCTCTGGAGACACCTCACTGATAGCTAAAAAGACCAAGGAGTATGCTGTCCGACTCTGGATTCAGCAAAGCTCTGACCAGGTGCTGCTCAGTACCATCAAGACCACGGTCCCTGTAAACAAGAAGGATGTACCTTCTACTTCATAACTAACTTATACTCTCTTTTTACACTGATCACAATACATCACAAACATTGAGTTCAGAGCGTTAGGCCAACTGTCAGCTTCATCTGAAATACTTTATACCAGTATTTACCTCCTTAATGGTTACCACGCCTCTGCACTTCCAGCATTATTTCTTTCTAGTCAATCATCCAGGTGTCAGTGTACTATTTGGCCATTCCATGCCGTTTTACTTCCTCCGACACCCTCTGTTCAGGCTGGAGCATTATAGGCTTTATCTCCTGTTTGCCACTGAACTACACATATATATACAGGCATAAATTAACAATTCACATTCAATTTTCATTAAAAGATACTGAATGGTTCAAGCTTACCACAATTCATAGAATAAACACAGATACGTTGATTAGCAATGAATTCTGGCACATTTACTGGCACAAATTCCCATCTGCTTATGTTCCAGGCTTTTATTTAGCAAAATATGAGCTGGCTTCAACGCACTGTTGCTTTATCAAGCTTATTTAAACAAGTGGTTTCGAACTAACGCTCCTAAGTGATTATATCAGCGAGTCTGGCCAATCGAGCCACGTTTCGACAAGTGTTTGAAAAAATGTTACCTTCCTACGTCTCCCTAACAACCAAGATAGTATTTATAGCCCGACCAATCGTGGTTAGTCTTTCATTTGTTGCGCTCCAATCAATTTGGAGTTTACATGGTAGGCTATTTCTGTAACGTAAGGTTTTTTCAAACACGTTATAAAAAAAAATTTATGAGCAGAAATGATTCCATGTTGTCAGGCATCCCCACTATTTTATTTTGGTTATAATTTATTAATTCCTGGACTATTTGCGTAACGTTTTACATATTCTTTGTCAGCAAGCCCTAAGGAACCCAAATATCCAAATTTAAAGGAGCTACGTGGCTGCGTTCAAAATATGCAATTACTTCTACCTCCTGTTTCGAAGATGTGCTGTCTGGGTACTGTAATGTTTTCAAACGTAAACCCATCTATTGTTATCTTTCCTAATAAGCGTTTTTTATGATTTTAAACCTAACTCTGGGAAGGGTAGTGAATTTATCACTGTCCGTCCGAAAAAGTTAGTGCTTGTAGCCTAACACGCGTGATAGTAGTAATTGTGTATCGCGCGACGCGTGTTGGGGGTGGCATTAATAGCGAGACGCGTGTTTAATTTTGCATGCGTTCGGCTTTATTCGCCCCTCTCTCTTTCTATTTGAGTCCATCTGTTCGTTCGTTTTGGTAACGTAATATAATTAATGTTAGGATTAATTTAGGTCATTACGCAGTCTGCCTCTCAATGTTTTTCCAAGAAATACAGCACACGTTTCATTGAAGAAAGCGGGTCATAATACAGTAAGCTTTTACTATCAACGTGAAAGCGTTACAATTTGCAGACGAAGCAGAAAACAAGGGGGATTTCGAGTACCTTCTTTGTGACAGCACTGTTATTTTACCATTGCTCTTTTCTTTATTAATTTTATTTGTTAGGCTTCATATTTACCTAATAATTTATATATGTGGATTAGAATATTCCACGACACCTCCCCTCTTAAAACAGACATTATATGTCAGTCCTTTATTCTATATACACATAGAGAAATTTATTATTATTTCTGGGGTTTACGGTGATTCTCATCACACGGATGGCGGCTTAAAAAATCCGCTCCCAAATTGGTTTTTCCAGATATATACTCAATGCTAAAATTATTTGGAGCCAAAAGTAAAGACCATCGGAGTAACCTGGAGTTCTCATGCCTAGCCTGTGCTAGAAACGATAAAGGTTTGTGGTCTGTTTGCAACTTAAATGCCTTCCCATATAGATAAATATTGAATTTCTTTATCGCCCATATTACTGCAAGACATTCTTTTTCGCTAGTTGAGTAGTTGATTTCAGCTTTATTCAACTTTCTGCTAGCATATGCCACTGGGCTTAATTCCCCATCCAATGCATCTGATTTCTGTAGTAGAGTTGCACCTAACCCAATATTACTTGCATCCGTCCTTACTATGAATTCTTGACTTAAGTCAGGTAATTTCAAAATGGGTTTACTTGTGAGCTTTTCCTTCAATTCTTGGTAAGTCATTTCACATTGTGGTGTCCATGTAATGCGATCTGGATGTCCTTTACGTGTCAATTCAGTTAACGGTGCACATATGGAATTAAAGTTTTTGATATACTTCTGGTAGAAACCACATAATGAGACAAAGGATCTCACGTCCTTCTTGGTTTGTGGTCTCGGGGGCTTTCTGTAGTTTCTCTAAATTCTTTGGGTCAGGGGTCATGTTTCCCTGATAAACTGTGTGTCCCAAAAATTCCAATTCTTTACATCCAACGCAACATTTGGTTGGTCGGGCTGTTAAATTTGCCTCCCTAGTCGATTAAACAGCATGTTCAGAGAGTCAATGTGTTCCTCAAATGTTTCTGTTGCTATAAGGATATCATCCATAAAATTTGTTATACAGGGATTATTCAGAGGATCCAATAATTTTCTCATCATTCTAGAGAAGACACTAGGCGCATTCTTCAATCCAAATGGCAATCTATTAAACTCATAGTGTCCTTCTGAGGTACTAAAAGCTAGGTATGGTCTAACCTCAGGCTTTACTGGAATCTGATAGTATCCTTTACTCAGATCCACTTTTGAGAAATATTTAGCTTTATTTAGCCTGGCAAACAGCTGATTTGTATCCGGCAATGGATCCACCTGTCCTTCTGTAATAGCATTCAGTCTCCTGTAATCTATACAGAGTCTATGTTCTCCAGAGGGCTTCCTTAAGAGTACAACACCGGAACTATACGAAGACTCACTGTGCGAAATAATTCCTTCCTTCAATAGATAGTCTATCTCTTCCTTCAAAGCTTTCTCCTTAGCAAACGGAATCGAATATGGTTTCATACAGACAGGTGTGGAGTCCATTAGTTTCATATCATATTCCAATAGGTTTGTATGCCCTGGTCGGTCTGTTAACACCTCTGCATGATTATTTAGAACCTGTTGCACTCTCTCTTTCTGAGTTTTCGTTAAATGTGTACTGATTCTCACCTGTGCTGCTGTCTCACAGGGGTGTAATGGATATTCAAATGATGAAAGTGGTTCCTTTTTCATCTCCATGGCGATGGACAAGGTCAACAAGTGTGTCTCTTCCTGATGTTCTCTTTCCAAATATTTCTTCAGGAGATTCACATGATAGATTTTTTCTTTCCCCTTCTTATCTATCTTATAATTTGTTCTAGACACCTTCTCTAAAACTGTATATGGACCCTGCCATCCAATTTGTAACTTATTCTGACTCCCGGGCAAAAGAAGCAGTACTTTCTCTCCCACAGCCAAATTTCTGTCTTTCGCCTTCCTGTTATAATAGGCAGCATGTTTCTTCCTGGCTTGTTTCAAATTTTCATTGGCAAGTTTCCAGCCAGTTTTTAACCGAGTGGTCAGCTCATTCACATATTGGTATGAAGATGTAATGTTTTCCTCTGCCTTTTCATCAGTCCACGTTCTTAACATAGCTTCGAGTGGACCTTTTATTGGCCTTCCAAACAATAATGTTGCCGGGGCCATACCGGTTGAACTATGGGGTACCTCCCGATAAGCAAAGAGGGCGGCGTGCAGGTACTGGTCCCATGTATCTGGTTTTTCGTGTGCCAACTTTCTCAGGATCGACATCAATGTGCCGTTAAATCTTTCCACTTGGCCGTTCCCTTGGGGATGATACACACTACAATGGAAGTGTTTGGCCTGAAAGATCCTGAAAACTTCTTCAGTTAGTTTCCCCTTGAACTGAGAGCCATTATCAGTCAAGATTTGATTGGGAAAGCCTAACCTTGTGAAAATTGTGAGCAATGCCTCTGCCACATGTTTTGAATCAATCGATGACAGGGCTACTGCCTCTCCCCACATAGAACAAGTGTCCACCAGAGTCAGAATGTAGCTGTTCCTTCTCTTGGTTCGGGTGAGAGGTCCCACAAGATCCACGGCAACTCTCTCAAAGGGTGTTCCCACTATGGGCATTTCCCCCCAGAGTTGCTGGTGCAGTCCAATGTTTAGGTGCTACTCGTTGGCACTCTGGACAGGATTTTACATATCGTTTGATATCTTCAGTTATTCCTGGCCAGAAATAGTGACAAGCTATTCGCTGTCCTGTTGCGCTGATTCCCATATGACCACTGAAGGGAATCGCATGCCCTAGTTCCAACACTTTAGTCCTATATGAAGTGGGAAGGACCAGCTGTCCGTGACCATTGGATTCAGATCCAGCCTTCCTATATATCAGTTTGTTCTTCATATAAAACTCTCCCTTGCCTGGAGGTGTATGAGATTTGGGCAACTTCTTGAAACATGGCTTGAGTGTTTTGTCCTCAGCCTGTGCCTTCCTCATCTCATCTGGGTGAGTATTTATGGGATTATCCTCCTCCTTCTTTGACTGTGATCTGGTCTGCACTGTTGCCAATATCACAGGTCTCTTGGGATTCCCCAAGAAGACATATCTACACCCCAATATTAGAGGGTAGATTGGCTCATTTATCACTGCTGCTTTTATGATTCCTTCCACATATCGCGTTTTCACTTTTATTCGGGCGACGGGAAGTGTCATGGTAGCTACATCCTTGGTTGCAGTTTGAATCTCCACTGTTTCCGTGGTGTATTGATCGGCCTGCACCAGGTGAGAACTCACAACGGAATCGTAATCTAAACCGGTATCATATAAACATCTTATAGTGACACCATTACAGATGACATCTTCACACACTGGGGGGTGGTATGGTTCCTGTAATTCTTCAGGTTTGCCCTTCTTTTCCTTTTTCCCCGATGTCATAGCAGCAAAATGAGGAGGTTTCCTTCTACAATGGTCAGTGTCATGATTGTTCATCTTACAATTTTTACACCACCTTTTTCCTTGGTTGAAAGATTTTCTTTCATCATATTTCCTTTCATCGAATTGTGGGAATTTATTTTTATTTTCATACCGTGGCCTATCAAATTGGTGCTTACCTTTTTTGATCCTTAGGATCAAATTTATTAAAGTTCTGTGGTGCCCTAAAGTTATCCACTTGTTTCTTTTTATTACCTGTTACCTCTGCTTGAGCTGCTTGATACCTTTCAGCAACATTTAGCAACTCACCCAGCCTCTCTGCACCTTGTTCCATGAGAAACTTTCTCAGGTCTGGAGCCATGGACTCTCTTAATTGCTCTATAAGGACCATTTCCTTAAGATCTTGGGTTTTCCCCAGAGAAGTCCATTTCTCCAAGTATGTCTCTATTCGTGCAGAGAACTGGTGATAGGTTTCACCTGACAGTAGTTTAGCATTCCTAAATTTTTTTCCTATAAAATTCAGCATTCTTTTCATATCTTAACAAAAGAGCCTGCTTTAGCATGTCATAATTTTCCTGATCACCTCTGCTCATTTTTGCAAAAACTTCATAAGCTGCCCCACGAAGTCCCTGAGATAACTTTAAGCTCCACCTTTCTCTCTCTAACCCATCTGTGGTAGCTAATAGTTCATACCTATTTAGGTAGCTCTCTATATCATCGTCTTTCTCAACAAAGTGATCTAAATGAAAATTCATAGCTGAGGTTGAGGCTCCTTGAGTAACCGTAGCATCAGAGGCAAAGGGACTGGCACCATTTTCAGGAGCATGGCCTGAAACTCAAACTCCCTTAGTCGTAACTCATGTTCCCTTTGTAATCTCTTCTCCTCCTTTTCTGCTTCCCTTTCTGCAGCTAATCTCTTCTCTTCCCTTTCTGCAGCTAATTTCTTCTCTTCTCTTTCTGCAGCTAATTTCTTCTCTTCTCTTTCTGCAGCTAATTTCTTCTCTTCTCTTTCTGCAGCTAATTTCTTCTCTTCTTTCTGCAGCCAATCTTTGTCCTCAATCTGCAACCTCTTAGTCCTCAGCCTCAATCTGCAACCTCTTAATTTCCCTTTCAGCCTCTAACCTTCTTTCGGCTTCTTTTTCTAATCTTCTTTCTTCGCGTTCAATAAATTTGTCACATTCCACATAGGCAACCATAACATCTAATCCTAACTCTTTTGCAGTCTGTACAGCAGCAGATCGAAACTTGGCCAGGTCCGCCATTGTCTATCAGGTAAATTTCTACAATGTCTAACCAACAATTTAATCTCTAAATATATCTAATGGACAACACAGGCACCGTGAGCTCAACCTTATTTAATTCCACCCAAGGATACCTTTTAATTCTTATATTCCCTGAAGTGAATTACCCCCAATATTTTTAATAGGTAAAGATTCAAAATCCCAAGAGCGAGACCCCAATATATGTGGTGAAGTGGGATGTTATAAATATTTATAGGGGACTTAGTGTACTGACTGAGATCAGCTGTGAAGGTATCTATATCTATTAAGAGTAGTGTATTATAGATAACCTTACTTGCTACCACATATCTATATATCTCAGTCAGAATTATTCTGGAATAGTGTGATGACTACGTTATGTGTCTAGGGTATGTGTATGATGAAGTGTAAGTCACAACAACAGACAGATAAACAATTTAATTTAATCCACTACTCTTGACAACACTGTGACACTCACATACATATAACACTCTATGAGAATATCTTAAGGAGTCACTGATAACTTTTCAAATAACAATATGTATTCATTGTTGTCATAAAGGTATATGTGTCCTGATTCAAATACAAAGGAACCAGGAATCACAATCAATTTTAATTACAAGTATATGTACAGACTTTATCAATATGAATATTGTAGTGACATATATTATTAAAAATATCCTATGTGTGTCAGTTGTGTAGTGGTAATATGAGGTAATACTGGTTTTGTTTTGTTCAAGCTCTGTTGGTATTTGTCATCATGACTTCAATAGTTTGTCTTTTGGGACTAGTATTGGAGATGTTCTCAGTTCCTGATATTAAGACAATTAAATTCCCCTCTGAATGTTATTTTTACAAAGTCATTTCAAGATGAGGGGACATAATGTTGAGCTCAGCTGGCCAAATCAGCTTATCTTGCGTGATGGCGGCAGGAAAGGACTCCTCTGCTCGAATTCTCCCCTGGGCTCTGGAGACACCTCACTGATAGCTAAAAAGACCAAGGAGTATGCTGTCCGACTCTGGATTCAGCAAAGCTCTGACCAGGTGCTGCTCAGTACCATCAAGACCACGGTCCCTGTAAACAAGAAGGATGTACCTTCTACTTCATAACTAACTTATACTCTCTTTTTACACTGATCACAATACATCACAAACATTGAGTTCAGAGCGTTAGGCCAACTGTCAGCTTCATCTGAAATACTTTATACCAGTATTTACCTCCTTAATGGTTACCACGCCTCTGCACTTCCAGCATTATTTCTTTCTAGTCAATCATCCAGGTGTCAGTGTACTATTTGGCCATTCCATGCCGTTTTACTTTCCTCCGACACCCTCTGTTCAGGCTGGAGCATTATAGGCTTTATCTCCTGTTTGCCACTGAACTACACATATATATACAGGCATAAATTAACAATTCACATTCAATTTTCATTAAAAGATACTGAATGGTTCAAGCTTACCACAATTCATAGAATAAACACAGATACGTTGATTAGCAATGAATTCTGGCACATTTACTGGCACAAATTCCCATCTGCTTATGTTCCAGGCTTTTATTTAGCAAAATATGAGCTGGCTTCAACGCACTGTTGCTTTATCAAGCTTATTTAAACAAGTGGTTTCGAACTAACGCTCCTAAGTGATTATATCAGCGAGTCTGGCCAATCGAGCCACGTTTCGACAAGTTTTTGAAAAATGTTACCTTCCTACGTCTCCCTAACAACCAAGATAGTATTTATAGCCCGACCAATCGTGGTTAGTCTTTCATTTGTTGCGCTCCAATCAATTTGGAGTTTACATGGTAGGCTATTTCTGTAACGTAAGGTTTTTTCAAACACGTTATAAAAAAATTTTATGAGCAGAAATGATTCCATGTTGTCAGGCATCCCCACTATTTTATTTTGGTTATAATTTATTAATTCCTGGACTATTTGCGTAACGTTTTACATATTCTTTGTCAGCAAGCCCTAAGGAACCCAAATATCCAAATTTAAAGGAGCTACGTGGCTGCGTTCAAAATATGCAATTTCCTCTACCTCCTGTTTCGAAGATGTGCTGTCTGGGTACTGTAATGTTTTCAAACGTAAACCCATCTATTGTTATCTTTCCTAATAAGCGTTTTTTTATGATTTTAAAACCTAACTCTGGGAAGGGTAGTGAATTTATCACTGTCCGTCCGAAAAAGTTAGTGCTTGTAGCCTAACACGCGTGATAGTAGTAATTGTGTATCGCGCGACGCGTGTTGGGGGTGGCATTAATAGCGAGACGCGTGTTTAATTTTGCATGCGTTCGGCTTTATTCGCCCCTCTCTCTTTCTATTTGAGTCCATCTGTTCGTTCGTTTTGGTAACGTAATATAATTAATGTTAGGATTAATTTAGGTCATTACGCAGTCTGCCTCTCAATGTTTTTCCAAGAAATACAGCACACGTTTCATTGAAGAAAGCGGGTCATAATACAGTAAGCTTTTACTATCAACGTGAAAGCGTTACAATTTGCAGACGAAGCAGAAAACAAGGGGGATTTCGAGTACCTTCTTTGTGACAGCACTGTTATTTTACCATTGCTCTTTTCTTTATTAATTTTATTTGTTAGGCTTCATATTTACCTAATAATTTATATATGTGGATTAGAATATTCCACGACAGTTGAGTTCCTTCACGAATGTGGGATTGCCACTGATGAACGTACAGAGGCTTCTGATAGTTGACAGTATGGATCGATTTGTCACATGAACCTGAAACAACATATCGGTCTTGGCTAGTATCTGGCTAGATTAATAGGTGACTAGCACAGATGTCAGGCCAGTCAGTCATCAGATGTCGAGGTTATAAAGTCATAGTAAGCAAGGACAATATCTCAGTAATACAGTACTATATTAAACATTTCTATTAGTTATAAGTACTAACAATCACCTGGTTTTATCCACTCCTGTACATCCTTAAATACTTTACAGCTTGATCCTTCCGAATATTAATCACATGCCTTATATTTTTCCTGAATATGCTTGATCCTTCACATCAGGTACAAATTGAAATAAACTAATGCAATTCCTAGCATCTACACACACAAAAATATACACCATATATTAACCTGCAATTCATAAAATATATACATGATAGTTTTTATAATTCAGCTTACCCTCAAACTTCAGAAATCACACTGGACATTAATGGCTTGGCAGGCTGCACACAACTGTAGATGGCAAAGGCGTAGTGGCAAACTCTGTGTCCTGCATCCAGTCTGTTTCAAAACTTTTTTCAGTGTCCCTTGTTCAAATTGCGCTTCCCTTTTTATTGGCCAACACGTTCCGCTGAGAGAGCATGACGTCAGGCGTGTTAGGTCTGCTTAATTTGTTCGCAAGATGAATGAAATTTTGACTTCTGTACAAACTGTTCCACCTCTTCCTTCGTCGTTCTAGACTTCTGTCAATCCGATTCTGTCCATTTATATCTCGTTAGAACCGGACAGTCCAGAGCTACCATTCCATTTAACTTTCTTATTCGTCCGACCATTTAACATATATGTGAATATACAGGCAATCTCCCAGAATCGAAACAAATAAGTCTTTCTGCTATTCGTCCATCCTGGTCGCTATAACATCATTCAGAAGTTGGAACTAAAACACAGATCACTAACAACAAGGGGGCCATATTATAGGCATTGTGACCCTCCTCGCTCGTCGAGCTGTGATTGCGTGATACTTTTAGAGACATCGTCGCAACGCGGTAATCGAATCTACAACGTATTGAAGACAACTTTTGCTACAATGGGAATAGACAGCTTAATACACGTCTATTGCTGGTATTAAGCAAACAAGTCAAGGTGGCATTGTTGCTCTTCTTGCTAAAC
The DNA here is from genome assembly GCA_024509875.1 of Oreohelix idahoensis. Taxonomy (NCBI): domain Eukaryota; kingdom Metazoa; phylum Mollusca; class Gastropoda; order Stylommatophora; family Oreohelicidae; genus Oreohelix; species Oreohelix idahoensis. Next base: position 33,335 of record JAMPIV010000001.1, on the reverse strand, counting down.
GTCGACAGCCCCAAGAAAGATAAATAGGCCAGGAAGGTGGCGAGCCAGTAAAGCACCTGGGGTCAACCCGGCAAGGCGAAGATAATATCAATAGGTTTGGTGTAGATATGACCGGATGAGGAGAAAAAAAGGTGGCACAGTGCGGGGAAGCACAGATACGGTAAAGAGATATGGGATCTCGTTACATTTTCATTGTGGAATACTGGGAATAAGGTGTTAGGCCTATATTTTCTTGACCATCGTCACACTATAGATCGGTCCTGACCGCTGATTAGTTGGGGGTCTGGTGCTATCGCGAGGTGACAGATCAGACAACTTGCGTTTTTGTCCCTGTGTTTCAACGAGCGCAACTTGGAATATTTCCGCTAAAGCAAGGATTTGGTCGAGTCCTGCGACGTCGTGCTCAGCAAGAAACCTACACATGTCCGTAGCCATGGTTGCCTGGATTTGGTCAAGTTCTGCGACGTCGTGCTCATCAAGAAACCTACACATGTACGTAGCCATGGTTGCCTGGATTTGCTCGACCATGCAAAGTTCTAACAGTCCTTCGTACGATTTTGGGAGTCATCCAAGTTCCCGTCATTTGGTTAGACAACTTTCCTACCTTGCGGAGAATTGGGGGTATGTCTCGCCTCTTTCTTTTTCAGCCAAATCTTTATCCCTATATTCCTTTTCCACCTGTCTGTCGCTTATTCCTTTTTCTATCATTGTTTATTTTTTATATCTTCCTCTTTTTCTATAAATTCCTGGGTGCCTTCTTCGTCCACACTCATATCCTTAGCTACCTTCACAAGCGTCAGACTCATTTTAACAAAGTCTGCCATTCTACCTGTTACTGGTACGCACACCTAGTTAAAATTAATAAAAACCCTAGTGTTGTTAACGATAAAATCCCAGTTAACAACTCACTAAACCACCATTATCAGTTACCTAGCCTAAAGGATAATGATTAACTTCTTATGAGTTAACGCACCCAAATAACGTTAAAATTGTGGGCTAGACTGACTAAATCTGGTAGCTTTTTATCTCTTAAAGATTAAGAGTTACTACCTGCCAAATCACCTTTCATGTCACTCAGAATTATGTCACAATAATCATCCACCAACTTTCACAGCTTGCAATTACGCTTAAAGTTCTAATCTCTAGCCGTGGAACAAAAACCACACGGCTATAGCCTAGGGGTAAAGTAAAGATCTACTCTCAGCAGAACACTCTCAACAATAACCTGGATTGCGATTTCTGCCAAATTAAGATACCAGAACGAGACCACAGAAATGTCGTGAGGTGATGGAGGAATAGGACTGAGGGTAATTAACTTGCGAGTGAGATGCTTGATAGTAGAAAGATACAGTTTCACATATTGGAATGTAGAGGGTTGTCTGACAGTTAGGATCTCTTATTTCCGGTCACACTCATTTCTTAAATGTCATACATACACTCATTCTCCTCGACTTAAATGAAATATCACAGTAAGAAGAAAAGACAGCGTTAAGGTGACATGAAATAATAAAGTAATTTTGACCGCCATAAATACACATTTATTTATCCAAATTAAACTATTCATAAGGACAACAATAAGTCTCCATATATATATATATATATATATATATATATATATATATATATATATATATATATATATATATATATATATATATATATATATATATATATATATATATATATATATATATATATATAACTGAAGCACATTAAAAACGCACCACCTGTATAATCCAGGAACAGAGTGTGAAATGTAAATATAAGTGTTTACAAGTTTACATATTTGGAATCTTTATTCATTTTCCTATGAATCCATGCTGGTCATTAATTTGTACATTTGATTGTTATGAAATTCATTGCATTCTGTGCAGGCAAGGGAGAAAACCAAAAATGCAACCAATAAAAAAATTCATTCACACTATCCTCGGCATCTGGTATGTCCACCGTGTGCTTGCAAACAAGCTTGGCAGCGGCTCCGTATGGAACGCACAAGTCTCTGAAGGAAATTCCGGAGAATCAAGTCCCATTCACGTGTAAGAGCAGCTTCGAGCTGTTGCAGATTAGCCGGAGAACCTTGCCTGTAGACTGTGCGTCCAAACTCGTCCCACAGGTGTTCTATAAAGGACATGTCTGGTGATAGGGCAGGCCAATCAATCGTCACAATGTTCTGCTACTGTAGATATTGCTGCGTAATGCATGCGGTGTGCGCACGTGCGTTATCCTGCTGGAGAAGCTGCAAGTCTGGATAATTTGTGAACGCAGGAGCAACCAATGCATCCAGAACCTCATCTCGATATTTCACAGCATTAACATTTCCACGGAAGACGTGAAGAGGCAAGCGATGGTGAAAACTGAATCCTCCCCAAATGTGAATACTGCCACCTCCAAATCGGTTGTGCTAACGAAAACAGCAGTCTGCAAAGCGCTCTCCACACCGTCGCCAAATCCACATACGTCCATCAGCAAAGGATATGTTGAATCTGCTCTCGTCTGTGAATAGGACAGCATTCCACTGCAGTCTAGTCCATCTGACATGTTGCTCTGCCCATTGCAGGCGCTGCTGACGATGTCTGTGAGTCAAATTTGGCCCAACATAAGGTCGTCTTGCAGTAAGGCCTGTATCTCTGAGTAGTCGTATGACTGTCATTCAAGAGACTTGCCCACGTCTACCCACTATTGCTCTTGCTGTTTGACTTGCCGGGAGAGAACGATTCCTTAGGTGACTCAGCACAATATGACGATCTTGCGCAGGGGTAGTAACTCGTGGTTGGCCACTCCGAAGTCTATCCCGGGCACTGCCAGTGGTTCCGTAACGTTCATTGAGACGTACAATAGTGCTGTGGTGGCAGTTCATCCTTCTGGCAATGGCCCGCGAGCTCATTCCGGTCTCCAACATACCAATGGCTCGTTGGCGGTCGTTTTCAGATAGTCGTGGCATTTCAAGCACATATACTGGGTGTTTTGTCTCAACGGCCTTTTTATACCGAGTATACTGCCACAACGCGTACACATTTTCAGGGTCATAGCTGTTGGGAATCGTGTTGCACGTGTAACTTTCATTGTTTTCATGTAGTAGGTACATAAACCCGTGGGTTGAATCGTGCACTTTCCATTCCAGCAGCCATTCGCTCTCTACCTCATGACAAACACGGGGAAAATCCATTCCCACACTTTTTGTCCAGATTCTCAGCATCAGTATATATAATAGTGGTGCGTTTTTAATGTGCTTCAGTATATATATATATATATATATATATATATATATATATATATATATATATATATATATATATATATATATATATATATATATATATATATATATATATATATATATATACACACACACACATCAGAGAATATCACTCAATATAAATACAAAATTAGGGGTGAGCAAAAGGAGAAAAAAAGAATGCTAGACGTAAAGTGTAACAGCCCTCGTCTTCATGACGGCCAATCAATGCAACACGCCAATACTCCAGGGGTAGTCCCCCTCTGTAGTTGTCACAGTCTACAATTTATGTCTCCTTGTAATTATCCAGGTGTTAATGCCATATAGGAGATCCATCGAATTGGAAATATTTTCCTTCCGCGCAGTCTGTTGTCTCAACAAAATAACCTTCTGGTAGGTTTGCTAATAATTCACAATAAAATTACCTCCGAAATCGGAGAGTATTTGCCTGAATGGCGAGGGACACCTGTCTCTGTACAAGTAAAAAGGGATACTCACGTAAAATCAATGTCAGGTTAGACATAGTAATAACCTGAGATTTCGCCTCGAGTATTAGCGGGCGTACGAAAAAAAAAAAAAAAAAAAAAAAAAAAAAAAAAAAAAAAAAAACAATAAAATGTGTGTCAAAATTCGGTGGTTCACCGTCCCTTACTCTTTGCTCATAGAATTAGCCTCGGGTGTCGTCGAAGACGTGATGTTGCCGTGTTTACGGGGGAATGTGTTTACTTCTTAGGAAAGCAAAAGACAACGGCCACAGATATGTGGCAAGCGCTGGCTACAAGTTATAATTGACCACACTATTGGCACTGCCATAGTGAATGGATTGGTCATAGCTGTTTGGAAACAAAGACAAGTGACGATATCTACTCACTGTTTAGTGGCAAGAAAAGAATACCAATAGCTTGGCGATATAGTGACCCAATAATTACTTACTTACTTAGTCGTTCCTCTTCTACCGTGAGGTGTAGAGGTTTGGAAGAGAGAGCGCCAGACTATCCTATCGGCTGTCTTCTTCCTGGCCTGGTTCCATTCTAGTCCTCGGTCCTTCAAAGATTGTCTAATGTTGTCCTCCCAGCGGACTCTGGGTCGTCCTGGAGGTCTGGATCCCTGGCTCTTTGTTTCCCATGCTTGTCGTGGTAGCCGATCTTCTCCCATTCTGCAGACATGGCCAAACCATCTTAGTTGGGACTGTTCTATTTGGGTCTGCAGCGGGTAGGATTTTAGGCCTTGACGTATCGTCTGGTTGCGGACCATGTCTCTTCTTGTTACTTCAACCACCTTCCTCAGATACCTCATTTCTGAGGTTTGAATCTGGCTTTTGTGGGTTGTAGTCATTGCCCATGACTCGCATGCATATGTCAAGACTGGGACATAGGTGGAGCGGTATACAGCCATCTTCGTTTTCTTACCAACCTCTTTCTTGCTGAGGAATCCTCGATTTATGGCCTGATAAAGTCTCCCAGCCGCTGCTTTTCGAGTGGCCAACTCTTCTTTGATGCCCCCCTTTCGGTCTATAATAGCTCCAAGATATTTAAAGTGGTCGACCTGCTCCAGGACCTGTTCTCCCAACTTAATCTGATGTTTTCTTTCTTCTCGTGATATCACCATGGATTTTGTTTTAGAGCTGCTTATGACCATCCCTCTCTTCTCCAGCTCTTCCTTCCAGACTTGCAGGTTGGATTGGAGATGTGTCTCTGATTTAGCAATCAGGACAACATCATCAGCAAATGCTAGCTCTGAATAGTGACCCAATAATAATGGGTTAAATGTAGATAAGGAAAGGTGGCTGACTGTCGTCCAGTAGACTCTTTAATATTTGTGAGAAAAAAAAAAAAAACCATATTCCCCCTATCAGCTTACTCATAACAAGGTTTTAAAAAAATTAAATAAATAAAAAAATACACCAAATCCTCTGCCTATCCCATATACGTGTGTAGAACCTCAAAGACAGATGAGAGCTTAACTCACGACTTGCCTGGTGCGGTTACCTTACTTGGCCGTTCGCTCGCTGAACCAGCGTTGTAAATAATTGTACTGCAGGCCAGAGGTCCGCTTAATAGTTTTCTCGGAGAGAGTCGGGAGGGGGGAATGAGGTTTATGTTCTCACGTAAAAGGGCATGAATGTTAAAATATACATGTTTGGGTTCGAGGCCTGTCGCAGACACTTAATAGTGAGATCTTGGTTGCTCTGGGAAAAATAAGAAGAAAAATAAGAAGAATAAATATATACACTTAGAGTGGACCCTCTCTGTTTGAGAGCGGCGTGGAAAACCAAACGGTTTTTACATACTGGGCCGACAAGGTCCCAGGTATTCACTCCAAAGAATGAACAACTTCACGCAGTAAATTACCCAACATTCGGTTTTTACCTTTGTAAAAAAAAGTGATATACCTATCAAAAGTTTACAACACTAATGAAGATTATCGGGCAGGTAGGATAATTATTATAATCAATATCTTTATAGAAGGATACACATCCTTTTGGAAAGTTATTTGTAGTTAACTAACTGGCAGAAACATCAATTTAATTAACATAACTATACAGAGTCCTTTGTAAAAATTAACTCCTAGTGACTTAACTGGTGGGGAAAATTTTGGATTAATGTACACCGTCATTAGGAAAATTAACTAAAAAAAAATTAACTCGAAGTTATTTACAGGTTTAAAGCTAGCGCAGTTATTTTATGGCTAAGTGTGCTTACCGAATCTATATGAAATACTCCGTACTAATATGCAACTGGTATCAGGCTTAGGAACGCTAGTTCCACTCTACATACATTAGACTACTGGTACTCTGGCACATAAGCAGCAAATAATGCTTGAGCGCAGATTAAATAGCTAATTTCTGTCTTAGTTACCTGTCACAGAGAGTTTATTGATCATAAATTGCCTATATCCTCTTCTTTTTCTTTCACCCGTGTCCTCTATTTTATTATCACTCTTTACCTTTTTCCTGTATTTTTCGCATCCATTCGTTTGCGAAAAATATTTTCTTCCCCATTCTCAACTTTACCGTTTTCTTTCTCATACTGGTAAACGCATTTATGACATAACGTGTCAGAGAGAGTGTTAAAATGCATTCTATTGCATTAAGTGTCAGTGGACGAAACTGTGAATATATTCGTCTGGCCAGACATTGGAGCAGACATATGTCTACAGCATTCCCTGCACCAGACGAAATACACTGTGAATATTCGCTTTCGCCAGACCTATAGGCGACAAAGTTGTCTGCATTTTCACCTGCCACAACGAGTTGCATCGGCTGAGCTCTCAGTGAGGCGCCATAGCCGACACCTCCTCGGCGCAGTTTGAGACATTTGTCTGGAAATCCCAGCTGACAAGGCACTCACTGTTGGCCTGGTCAGCGTGAGATGTGAAAACGCACGAGTGTCAGTTCATGGTGGTCTTCTAGTTGATGTAAGGTGTTTTAGACGGAAAAGGGGAGATTATTTCGTTTGGCGAAATAAGTGGGACCCTTTGTCTGGTAATAGATATAACCAGAATGTTAAACTTTATTTTCATTCAGTCCTCAAAATTCGCAGTAGACAGGTTGTTCGTGAATAGAATAAGCTGTATAGCGAAGCCCTAGTTTGTTCGGAAATTTACCGAACTCTAGACTTCAAATAAATATATCAGCGTATAATTCTAAAGTGTGCGATTACCTGTAGTTCTGTGTGTTGAGGTATATATTATAATAATTATCTAATATTTTGTGAAGTGTTTAAAGTGATAATCGCTTATTTCATATTTCACTAGTTAGATTTGGTGCAGAGTGCTTAATTTATATAGTCTGTATTATTTTCAAGAGACATGGTCCGCAACCAGACGATACGTCAAGGCTTAAAATCCCACCCGCTGCAGACCCAAACAGAACAGTCTTAACTAAGATGGTTTGGCCATGTCTGCAGAATGGGAGAAGATCGGCTACCACGACAAGCATGGGAAACAAAGAGCCAGGGATCCAGACCTCCAGGACGACCCAGAGTCCGCTGGGAGGACGGCATTAGACAATCTTTGAAGGACCGAGGACTAGAATGGAACCAGGCCAGGAAGAAGACAGCTGATAGAATAGTCTGGCGCTCTCTCTTCCAAACCTCTACACCTCCCGGTAGAAGAGGAACGACTAAGTAAGTAAGTAAGTGTATTATTTTCTAATGACGTGTTTCAGTGGAAAGCAGAATAAATTACAATTTCTAGCTTAAACAACAATGTAGCTATAATGAATTTAATTTAACTGCTAAATAATCAGACGGGAAAAATTTTTCTAAACTAACTTATAAATGCTAGATGCCTCATGAGTGTTGACGGAATACGTATGTATTCCTAATTCATGAGGATTGATGATTTTTAAATATATAACTTATTGCACGGGCAGTTTTAAATGATAAGTCAAGCTGTACGCTTGCATTTTAAAAACGTAAGTTATATTGAGTACATAATATGTAACATAATTCATATGTGGTTTTTCTTTATTCAGTGAATACTGGGGTAACCCAAACTTTGCCGGCGTTTTGTACAGAGACATACCTAATAAATGCTTATACTGGGCCTTTGAGCCAGTGCATATTTCTACACTAACTTTAATGTACATGCTGCCTTGTGGCGAGAAAAATTACAGAAATCTAAAACATTAACTTTCCGACATTGTTGACAAGTGGGTGGCGAACCAAGATTATTTGTTGAGAGAAGTTGTCCACCGGTCATCTTCCTAATTAAGGGAAACCTCGTGTTCTGACATTGAGTGCTCGTTTAAGCCTAATTCTTACCTCGTGAGTCAAGTGACACTAACTTTAGTCTGAAATAACTATCGCATGAAGCAGGCGCTCCCCGGATCCATTTTGATGAAACCAACAAACAAATCTGCAGAGCTGGGATCCGCTTCATTTAACGACAGTAACAGATAAAAAGTGTGTGAGTGTCCCAAAGTTTGCGCCAGACGGCGAACCACAGCACGATTGTAAGTATATCAGGGCCCTGGTGAAAGAACCGAGTGAAAGTAGACTGAAGGATGTTCTTTGTTTGAGTCACCCACGTTGTAACTTCCTTTTATGCAAGTTATTGCTAACAATAATTACCCTTAGAATAAAGCAGAGTATCAAGTCTGTCCATATCTTAAAAGGGGGAAACCATAGACTCAATCATTTGTATCTGTAACTCTTTGGGGTTATCACTTTCTTCTAACGGGACTGTGAGCTATATATCCAGGGGAGGACCATACAAACGGGTCTATCACTATTGTAGCATTCCTTGATTCTTATGACTATTTGTATATGTTTTTGATGTATTTTATATGTTGTGATGTAAGTTTACTATGATCATTAAACTATACCTATATGTATTTCAGTGTGGTGGTCAGTTCGTTCCCATAATATCTATATAATCATTGTTATAGTTGTTCCCACATCTGAGTGTCTAACTGTCGTCACTTGTATGTGCGGGCACATGAGTGGATAGATACGAGTATATATTAATATATATATATATTTTTTATAGACTGTCTGACTCCTTTGGATCTGTTGTAGAAGATAGGCGGAAAGAGAAAGAGATTCTCGATTTCCGGGACAGCCTCTATAAATTTCTACCATCTTACTCGTGGAACTCTATTTCTATTATCACATCTCACTGTGACTATCACTTACTCCAACCTATTCAGAAGGGACCAACCCAAGTCTTAATTTCCCTATCAAAAATCTTCGACATTACCCCCACATCTGGTAGACACCTGGCCATACAAGTGGTGAGGAAAACTGTGGACAAAGACGTCGGGAAATCAGGAGATTTCTCCTGCCACCGGAGATGAATGAATTCTTAGCTCGGTTGACCAGGAAATAGCGAGAGCCACGCTCATATGTGTCCTGGCAAAAAGGGTTCCGGAAGACGAGGCAGAGCAGTGACATGAAAAGGTATGAAATGGAAAGGATCCGCCGACGTTCGTGTTTTCTACGTCAGTCGGTGGAAAGTTAGATCATACCTAAGTGAAAAGTAATATTAAGTATGTAGCTCTCCCTTTACTTAAAAGACATCTGAAGATCAGCAGCTACCACAATGAAAGAATGTCGGTCGCATCTGTGTAGATGAAGCAAAGATACGCGAGGGAGGGGACTACGGGGCTGTCTAATTTAAGACTGACACTGCCGGAGTCTGGAATATTATTGTAAACTCAATGCGAAAATGAAGAGGGCGTGGGACCAAAAAATAATCAGAAATATGAAAGTGCGCGATTGACCGGCTGATTGACAGGAAATTCCGAGGCCACTCGTGACAGGGGGCTGGGTTTACTGTATGTAAAAATCGACAGACCACAAATATTGAAAATCACATGATCACACATCCACATCTCAATGTTTTGTGTTGCTTTTATTCCAAGCATCATTTTTTTCCCAGCAAAAGGATAAGTTCACGGCTTTAAGTACGATAATAATTTAATAAATGACACTTTAAAACTGTTTTTTTTTTTCGTCTTTGTCTGCAACAAACTTTTCACTAATTTTCTATACCCAAGAAATATGCAATGTACCTTTGAATTGCTACAGGTAAAAGGCTATTCAGTCTTTCCTGACTAATTTAAGAAGTTGCAGTTTAGAACAACAACAACAAAATAGTTTTACTAAAGCTATTGAAAGTGGCGTGCACAAGATACACAAGAAAGTTCTGTATGCAGTAATCACATTAGAAAATTAATACTGAAGTGAGTTTTTCCCCCCTTACAAATATACTTCAGTACTTACATTTACTCGTATTAGCTTCATCATGTAACGTCTGACACAATTTCGAATTATTGCGCCAAATCTGTAGATTGCACATTTCCTGAGATATTGACATGGGAATGTGATATGCGCCAATTAAATCAATATTTTTCTTTAAACAACTAGGCCAGTCAGTTTTTATTTTAAACGCAGCTCAAGTAATTACCAACTTTCTTGCGAGCTATACATACTCAAGGTGTTAAAACTTAACTAATTGAATTTTCTTCAAAGATGAGTTTTGCTCAGCAGAGGTCGCAAAGATTCCGACAAAAAAAAAAGAAATATTCAATTATGACTTAAATTCATAAAGCAAAATACGGGGGGGAAATGCGTTATGTACCACTTTTATTATTATTTTTACCAAAATGCACTCATAAAAATTATATTTGTCGTAAATTTATTTTGAGAGAAAGAGAGTCTAGAAATAGTAGTCCGGTTTAGAGTGTAGAATGATGAAGAAAACTCAGTGATAGAAATGTATAGATTAAATATGATGCTCCACAGAGTGCTGGAGGAGAGTAAAGACAGACGTATTTACGACAAATCGTTTCTCTCAATCTTCTCTTCCACTCTCCTGGTCAAACCATTATTTGCCAGTTTTCCAGACACACGTCTGCGCTCACACCGATTTGGTGTTTTCAAACACACAGACGACGTAGATACAAACTATATTAAACGAATAGGGGAAAAGTTGGGCTTTGGGTATATCCAACACAGAACTAAATGAGTTTATGTAATTTTATTCACTTTAAACATCAATCACTAACAAATATCAGGTATTACATAAATTATCATAAGTACACAAATGCAAATAACAAGTTTGGGAGGGGTGAAGAAGATTGGTATCGACTAAGCCCTTCCCGCTTATTAGAGAAAGATAAACCCAGTCCAGAGATAGATAATATCAGGAACACGGGTACGTTAACCTAACAGTGAAGTTAATTGCTCTGAAAAGAGGTGTTACCAAATTAGTTATGGTGGTAGACAAAAATTACTGTTATCCCAATGGTGTCTTCCCTTTCCTAAGCAAAGAAAAAAAAAAGGGGGGGGGGATGAAACAGAGTTAACAAATTATCCCACTAAAGGAACAATGCCGGGTATACAGAAAACGTATTACCCGGTAGGCAAGTTAACAAATGGTTTGTTGCAAAAAATAAATCTCCTGTCATTCATGCACACTGTGAGGATCCACACTCATATACACCACACACTTACCGAGTTGCAGCATCAGTCAATCCATTAGAATGATAAACACAATAATTAACTCTTGACGTATGACAACTGTCTAGTCCTTCTATGTCCCGCCCCAGATAATGCGAGGATTCACTGAGAGCAAATATTCCCGCTTATCGCCGGACTTGAAGTTCTAAGAGTTCTTGTGTTTTATTATAAAGAAACGAGTCTATGGGATGGCACTGACACACTTCGACATAGGGGTGAAAAATGAGGTGATGGTATAATCCTTCACTGCGTGATGATAGCCACTGACCGGGAAAGTTTTTAATCCAGTGAGGAAAAACTCTGCTCGGTCACAGTCAGGTAAATCGGTAATCTCTCACAATAGAGCAGTATATAAACTATCGCTACTGGCACTGTTCATCTTCCAGTTTATCTTACAGATTTAATTTGATGATAATAATCAAATGGTCTTGGGTAGGCTTTATTTCATGTAATTATGTTAGCTAGGCCGTACCGGACCACCACAAGATTTACTTTAAAAAAATGTCTCATCAAACTGTCTGGAAGTTTAAGAACCGAGTATGGAAACTCTGAAAGATTTCGTTATTGCTGGGATTGCAAAAGGTGATCAATCGCTTTGCACAGAATATAATTCACTGCAAATATGTATAAAATCCATGGGATGATCTAGCAAGATTTCAAATATCGCTAGTGCTTCTATCAAGTTCTGGCCAGCGAATGATGAAGTGTATTTCTAAGTGATCTGTATATCTACAACTGGAATGCAAGATGAGTGGGACATGAGAACTTTGACAGATTTTTTGATCTCATGACTTTGGGGGATCTGACCGCCAAATCCAAAGAGAGAAGCCGCCCTCTGGTCTTCGTATCTTCGTTCGCTGCTTGCGTCAGCTTTCCCCGTTCGCTCTGGCTGCGATCGGTTCCGTGCTTAACACCGAGATGCGAAATCGTTTCAGGGACCACTACTGTCTTTGATAGCGCCGATAGTCTCCTCTGAAATCCCTCAGTCTGTCTCTTTGATCTCGTGCCGCACACTAAATGAGTCCCGGTCAGTTCGCTCTGGCGAAACGAAAGGTTACAACAAATGTTCAGGGGTTCTAATGTTATGACAAGCTAAAGGTCCCTTTAAATCATCCATCATATCAGGGAAAATTCACTTGTCAAACTAGACGTACGTCACAATATTCATCATCATTTTCATATGCACTCCTTACAGAGCATATAGCCACCACTGAAGCTAGTCCCCTTTACAGGAAGCCTGCATCAAGCAGTCACGTGCTCTTGCAGGAGTGGTTTATGTGACAATTTGTTGTATATGATGAGATTGCCAGCCCCATGCGCAGCCTCATATTCGCCATTCGCCCGACATGTCTGATGGTACAGTAGTCCTATTATTTATGTGTCTCTCTGGAGACCCGCAGGAACTACAGAGCTCCAGGTAATGGGATATTGAAAATAGTATCTTCTCATCTTCCACACGTTCTCCGTTCTACGGTTTGCTGCTTAATATTTTAGCACTTGCTGCAGATATGATGCCTCTGGAATTCATGTATTCATAGTTGGTGTACATAGGAAACTCTATACAGAGCGATACAACACAGGAGGCAATCTGATCATCAGAAGTGGTCCCCCCGTCGATCAAGCGTTTCAGCTCCTTAATCTCCTTTACACTCTAAGGAGGGCGAGCCACTTGGGTCATGACTCCCAAGTGTCAGCCTCCTGTTCTCTTGTGCAGAGAATTGAACCCACTCCTCATTGGTTGCACATTTCAACTTCCCTCCTATTTTCTGCCAGCTGGAGGCAATTGTGAAAGTAACCCCTATGTTGAAAACAAATTAAGATCCCGAGTTCCATAGCCCTTTGCAGTTGTTCCACAGGCTGCACGGTGCCTTTTCCGCAGTTTCGCTGAGCCTCTCAATGATCCTTGTTCTTAACTATCCCCTCAACCCCAACAGTTTTAGTATACTGAGGCAGCCAAGAGACTGCTTGCACCTACCTCAACAGTCATGACCCTTGCAGTGAACCCATCGTGTCTCAAGTCCGTGACCAGCGCTCATTTGACGTTCTCCTCATCATCATAGACCTTTGTAGTACCTATATGTAGTTCTTGTCCTTGTCACCTGTTCGTAACTGTGGCTGACGAAGGGTAAAAACTTTTGTGTGGCGCACGGATTACGGTTGTTACGCATACAAATGAAAAATGTAATTATTTGTCTGATAAAAATATATTTATCTTTGAATTCACGATTATCAGTCTAAGGGACAGAACTCAGATTAGTCGATGTGTATTCATTCTGTGAGTTATCTGTTCTTGTATCGTTCCTGAAGATCGAACTCAGCGTAGGGATCTAGGTTTACAGCAATCTATTCTTTGTTTGGTTAGAAATAGATGGTTCTTGCTTCAGAATATCTATGGCCCGAATCTATGTGTATTTCTTGTCTATGTAGGACGAGACTGTCTTATATCTTAATATCTTTGTATGTCTAAGTCGAACTATATCTTCGGTGTCGAACTCGGGATCATAGGTTGTTCGGCGGATGTGTCGCTAAGTCGAAGGGAAGAAAGTTCCGCCCTGATGGGTGCTGAGTTTTTTGTAGCGGCCTGTCGCCGGAAAAAGTGATCTTTATATTAGTGGGGAAAGAGGGAGTCTCTTTAGATATACCATGTATTATTCACCCCAGTGTTCATTCTTACTGCCGAGGAAGGGCAGAATCATATTCTAGTGTATTTCTGATACCAAGGTAAAGACGCATTTCTTATGAACTTTTCCTGAGTCATTGTATTCGATGGGCAATCGTACGGTTGTACGTTTAGACGAATATTAGCCAGATGAAGATGACATTCATACCTAGCAGCACCATATTATGTGATGAAGTCAATTGTATAAATGGTAGAATCTACAAAGCAAGGAGGACATTTAATGTATGATCAGCTTTGATTGTGCTTCATAGTTCGTATCCTGGGTGAGCGACAACTCACTGGGAGGAGAAGCCATTTTGAATTCTATATTTTTTCAATCATCGAGGAGAGAACAGGGATGCCCCTTACTATCACCTGATGAGTCCAGAGATCACTGCTACAGAAGAGAACCCACTACCAGTGGTTCAATATTATTATCAAAAAACATGTGCTGAACTTTATCCATATGAATCTTTGCTAGACGAGGTTAGGTCTAAGAACCATTTTGAATATGTTATTTATGAACTGACGTGCTCTGTCAGTAAAGACAGATGATTATCTGTATTGGAATCACTGAATGTTTGTCTACTGAGATTCCATTATGCTGTCATGCAACATGAATGCCGATTTAAAACTGTAGACTATTGTTATACGTATATGATGATGTTGTGCCAACCTGTTTCCTGTTCCTGTGTCGTCGAAGTATGTGTCCATTAAATACAAGAAAATGTAAACAGTAGTTCGTCTTACACTTCCTGCCACGAGTGAGTGAGATTGCCCTATTGTCAACTCTCAGAACATTTTCCAGCATTCGCGTACTGTTGTATCCTCACTCCAAATTAATACACCACTGCAAAGGTCGAGTTGACTTTTGGTTTGTCTTCATGTTTGACAACACCTATCGACACTCTTCGAACACGATTACAACTACTCACACTCCAAGCAACACTGGTGGCCAGCTTTCTGGGTTTGACCTCGCAGAAATTGAGAAGTCAACAGACTACTGATACCAGACCGTTTTCTGTGGCTGATACGACACACCAGCAGTGATAGTCTACACTTGATTGACAGTTCCTCACGTGACCTATGAAGCGAATACTGAATCTAGGTCAGCGCTTGTTGACATTTTTCGCTGTACAGACTACATTATAGAGAACAGGTGGATCAGGTGAATATTTAACTGTGTTGGCAGGAAATGAAGTACTATTGAGCTGAGAAGTCCTACATTTGTTAGTTATTGTACACATCAACGGTGGAGCTTTTATGCTGTGTTAAACTTTAAATATATTTAAGGCCAGAATTTGTTATTCATTAAAGTGGCAATTTATTTTGATTGAAAACTGAGCCTTCTCTGCAACACTCTATCCACAACACATTGCATTATATGATGTATGTATTGATGTTACATGTATTTATATATTTATGTTTACATGTTTATATGTAATAGTTGTTTATATTTCTGTTGGTGAGGTGACTAGTATAACATTTCCCACGTCATAGAGGGGTTATATTAGTGTTCTGTAGGGAGCAATTTTCTTAATTGAAAATTTGCATGCAACATTTGTTGCAATTTTTTGGTTAGCTGTGACGATATGTGCAGTTTTGTTTTCGTTATTTTTCGCTTTCTTTAGTTTTGTTTTGATTTGTTTGTATTTGTAGGTCTAACCTTTCCTTTCATTTAGTTCTATACACATTTATATTTATACACTGTGACGTCATTTGTTTTGTTTATTCCCTTGCAGTTGTCATCACAGATTCTGTGATTATTTTCATTGATTTCCCTATTTGATTTATTTGATTTCTGCAAATGTTTTCGTATTGTCTTTCTTATTTGTACTTTATGTATGTTGTTGGTTGACATATACTATAAAATATACTTGATCATACACTACTAGCTGTGTAGTGAACTTATAAGAAATAATCAGCTGATGACTAATTGTTGTTATTATAGGTACACAGTTGATTATACAAGACCTTATTTGAAGGCTTGTTTCCCACAGAGATTGGGATAAAGGAGCTGATTATTCAAGCTATTAAGAGCTTGTTGCCATTTATTTGGAGATAGATTTCATTATTGCTATTTCGGGTATCTAGTCACATATTGGTATACATTATGTCGACTTTAGATTACTTCATTGAGATAGGAAAATCCCTAGGCAAGACTGGAGATAAGTTGGAGGAGTATGCTACCAGTCAATATGAAAAAGCACAAAAATTGGAAATTGAAAAACTGAAGGCTGAAGAGAAAAAAACAAAAAAGTGAGGATAGAAGATTGGAATAAGAATTTGAACAAAAGAAATTGCAGCTGCAGGTTGAGGAAAAGAGATTCCAAATGGAAATGGAAAAACAAAACAAAGAAGCTGAACAAAAGAGATTAGACAAAGAGGCTGAACAAACGAGATTAGACAAAGAAGCTGAACAAAAAAGATTAGAAAGAGAAGCTGAAGCTGAACAAAAGAGATTAGACAGAGAAGCTGAGCAGAAAAGATTAGACAGAGAAGCTGAAAATAAAAGATTAGAAGCTGAGGCTGAGGAGAGAAAAGCAATGAGAGAACATGAACATCAAAAACAACTTTTAGCATTTGAGTTAGAAAAATTGAAATTTACAAATATGAGTAATGTTAATCAGTCAAATGGTAATAGTGGTAAACCCTTTACTTATAAGGTCAAGGTTCCAGCGTTCAATCCTTCCAGTGACGATATTACATTCTGGCTGGATCGTTTTGAACGTTCTTGTCGAGCACATAATGTGGATAAATCACAATATGCTAACCAGTTATCAGAAAATTTGAAAGGTGATACTCTGACTAGTTTAAGTTTGGTTGAAGAGGCTGACAAGGATAATTATGATGTTATTAGAGCAGCTTTATTGAAAAAATATCAATTAACAGAGGAAGGTTACCGTATTTTGTTTAAGAAAATGGTACCTGAATCAGGGGTAGAATTCTCAGAATTCATTGCAAGGACACGTCTTACATTTAATCGTTGGATTGAGTTGTACAAAACAGAAAAGACATATGAAGCCCTTATGGACTTGTTGCTCAGGGACAAGATTATGTCAAGTATAAATAAACCCTTCCTTGAATTCCTACATGAGCGTAAACCCAAGACACTAAAAGAAATGGAAGAATATTGTACCCAATACGTCACGGCACATCCGGACGTAGCTTTTAGCAATGCTAAGGTTAAAGAAAGTATGCCAGTTGCATCAGCAGCACCATACAACCCTAATTATTCACACAAATTTCAGGGACCACAAAACAGGTTTGATAAAAAGGGTAACCATAATAGTTATCAAAACCAAGGTAACCAATCATTTCAGGGTTCTTCTGCGAAGAACTGGAGACGAGCCGACAGCCCTCGATTCAGAGGTGGTCATAATTATAGAAATTTCCGCAGAGGAAGTCATTATAGAAACTATCCAAGTCATCCATCATGGAGACAACAAGATCATAATTATAGAGATACTCATTATAATGAATATGATAATGGTAACCATGAGAACTATGACTCAAACCCAAATAGGAGTTACAATAGAGGAAATAATAATGATTACAGAGGCAATAATAATCGAGGTAGATCACAATACAAAAAACATAAATCCCATTATCAGGCAAATTCTGCACAGCAAGAGTCACATGAAGCCTATAAACAGACTAAAGATAATAATGATGCTAATAATATGGCATGTACCGCTTTTGATTTTGGGAGAGCATCTCAGTGCCCCCAATGCAAAACATTATTTGAACCAACTACGGTGTCCACTTTAAGTTGTGGCCATCCTCTTCCCGCTCTTCCTGCGTCAGTCGCGCATGATGGAAGAGGTTCTCTTGTCTTACATAAAGGTTTAGTAAATGACAATCCAGTCTCAGTTCTTTTTTGATTCTGGATGCACCACAATTGGTGTTAGGCAGTCGCTTGTAGATCCTTCTCGTGCCACTGGAAAAGTAGTCAAATGTGTAACATTTGGCGGCACCTTAGAGAAATACTCTACTGCTATCATTAGGATTGCTACTCCTTTCTTTACAGGAGATGTACACGCATGTCTTCTGCCGAATCCGATCGCTGATCTTATCATCGGTCGTATTCACGGAGTCAAAGAATGCACTCCGCAACAAATTTCCGGTTGGGAAAACAAAATATGCAAACTGCTAATGCTGTAGTCACTAGAGCTCAGGCTCTTAATATGCCTCAAACTTCATCTACTGAAGATAATGAAGTGCATAACCAAGATGATCCCTTGGTAATTTCTCGTGACTCGTTCATAAAACAGCAAGAAGATGATCCGACTCTAAAGAAATTCTTCACTCTTGCAACAAAAGGTGATCCGAATAAAGATACAAAGCGTAAATCTTGGATTACAATGAAGAATGGCGTACTTGTACGTATGGTGCAAGACTCCACTAAGTCAGGTCATTCTCAGATTCTTGTTCCCAAGAATTTGAGAGTTAAAATTTTGCAGCACGCTCACGACTTTCAGTGTGCTGGACATATGGGTTTTTCCCGTACAAAGTCAAGAGTTCTTGCGGCTTTCTTTTGGCCTTTTGTGAACAAAGACATACGGATTTATTGTCGATCTTGTATAGTATGTCAAGAAGTCAAATCCAAAGGTCCACGCCATGCTGCACCTATTCAGGCTGCAGACATTCCTATTCGACCATTTCAGAAAATGGCGATAGACATCATTGGTCCATTTAAGATCAAATCTGCTAGAGGACATCAGTTTATCTTAACGTGTGTGGACATGTGCACACGTTGGCCAGAGGCTATTCCTCTGAACAGCATTACTACTGCTGACATTGCAGATGCTCTTTGGCTTATATTTTCTCGTCTGGGATTCCCCGGAGAAATATTATCAGACCATGGCACCCAACTAATATTGGATACCATGTCTCAAGTGGTGTCGACTCTGCAGATAGAGAGATCTTTGAGTAATATCTATCATCCTATGTCCAATGGGATGGTCGAACGGCTAAATAGAACACTCAAAAACTTACTAGGGAAGATAACTGAGGATCATCCTCAAGATTGGGACAGGGTTTTACCCGCGGCCCTCTTCGCTTACAGAGAGGTCCCCACTGAACATACAGGATTTTCTCCCTTTGAACTTGTCTTTGGCGCGCGACCGCACGGCCCTATGTCTTTGCTTCATGATCTCATAACCGCTGATAATATTACCGATGACACAAAATCTTCTTACGAATATGTCATCGCGCTGAGACAAAAGATTATCGAAGCATGCAAATTGGCAATTTCTTCTTCTGAATTTGCTAAGCAGAAGGCAAGACAATTTGCCAATAAGAAAAGAACCTTACGACAACTTTGTCCTGGTGACAAAGCATTTGTTTTGCTACCTTGTAGGGAAAACAGACTTCTTATTTCTTGGAAAGGTCCGTACGATATAATCTCGAAAATTTCCGATGTTGACTACATTGTCGATATTGATGGAAAGCATAAAACCTTCCACATCAATATGCTTACGGAATTCCATGAACGTCCGGATTATTTACAGCCTATTTTCCAGGCAACGGACGATTCACCAGTCCAACATGGTCATTACTCATCACTGTCCATAATACAGGATGAGGAAACAAGTTTTTCGGATGTTAATCTTCCGCTTCCGGTGATTCCACTTCATTCTTTCCTAGGCCATCGAGTTGGTCATGGTTTCCTAAAGACAGAGGACCATAATATCACTAAGATACTTAACATCTCTATTCCTAAGACTAAAAAGCAAGTACGAAGTCTCTTAGGTCTTATTCAATTTTATGGAAGATTCATTCCGAATCTATCCTCTATCATGGCACCTCTTTCTACACTACTAAAGAAAGGGTCGACTAATATGGTCCACTGGTCACAGGAATGCCAATCCTCTTTGGATAAGATCAAAACTTTGTTTTCAACACCACCTATTTTAGTGTTACCTACGACTGATAAGACATTTGTTCTTCGTAGTGACGCTTCATCCACTGGGATTGGAGCGGCACTAATGCAAGAGTACTCTGGAACTCTGCATCATGTAATGTATATCTCTAGAAAACTTAATGCGGCAGAAAGGAATTATTCGGTTTTAGACCGTGAACTATTGGCTATGGTTTGGTCAATACTCAAACTACAAAGATTCCTTCTAGGCGCACATTTCATAGTAGAAACCGATCAGAAAGCTCTTACGGCTATACAGAGTAAGAATTTGAAGAGCTCGAGGTCTTCTCGATATGCAATTGCTCTTCAACCTTTTCATTTTTCGGTACGAGCTATCCGTGGATCAGATAATGTGATGGCAGACATTTTGTCTAGATGCCCACATGATTCCACCTAACTGTTGGGTCTTGGACTTCTTAACACTTCCAACTCTACAACAGTTTTTCTTTTCTATATCAAGATAAATACACATTGTAATTTGTAAATATAGTGATTGTATCACTACTATCACTACGTTCATTGATATATATATTCACCGATACTCGTTGATGATTTTTCTTTTTTGTCAATCATGTACTTATAGTGCTTAAATATGAAATTGTTATATGCATTGTGTCATTGCAAGTATGGTAGTATGCGTTGGTGACGCCTCCCTGGAAACATTTATGCTTAAGAGAAATGCTTTCTCTGAGAGGTTGAAATGTATTCTCACCAGTCGATCTATATTTCGACTTTGCCGTAATTTGGCTTATAAATTCCAGATATTTCTCATCTGCGCAGTATTTGTGCGCTGTAAGCCTATTGTATGTTGCTCTCAGATGAAAAAAAATGATTTTCATTTTTTTTCCCGGGGGGGGGGGGGGGGGGGTGTAATCTGTTGCGCACATATTCTTTTGTGTGGCGCACGGATTACGGTTGTTACGCATACAAATGAAAAATGTAATTATTTGTCTGATAAAAATATATTTATCTTTGAATTCACGATTATCAGTCTAAGGGACAGAACTCAGATTAGTCGATGTGTATTCATTCTGTGAGTTATCTGTTCTTGTATCGTTCCTGAAGATCGAACTCAGCGTAGGGATCTAGGTTTACAGCAATCTATTCTTTGTTTGGTTAGAAATAGATGGTTCTTGCTTCAGAATATCTATGGCCCGAATCTATGTGTATTTCTTGTCTATGTAGGACGAGACTGTCTTATATCTTAATATCTTTGTATGTCTAAGTCGAACTATATCTTCGGTGTCGAACTCGGGATCATAGGTTGTTCGGCGGATGTGTCGCTAAGTCGAAGGGAAGAAAGTTCCGCCCTGATGGGTGCTGAGTTTTTTGTAGCGGTCTGTCGCCGGAAAAAGTGATCTCTAAATTAATGGGGAAAGAGGGAGTCTCTTTAGATATACCATGTATTATTCACCCCAGTGTTCATTCTTACTGCCGAGGAAGGGCAGAATCATATTCTAGTGTATTTCTGATACCAAGGTAAAGACGCATTTCTTATGAACTTTTCCTGAGTCATTGTATTCGATGGGCAATCGTACGGTTGTACGTTTAGACGAATATTAGCCAGATGAAGATGACATTCATACCTAGCAGCACCATATTATGTGATGAAGTCAATTGTATAAATGGTAGAATCTACAAAGCAAGGTGGACATTTAATGTATGATCAGCTTTGATTGTGCTTCATAGTTCGTATCCTGGGTGAGCGACAACTCACTGGGAGGAGAAGCCATTTTGAATTCTATATTTTTTCAATCATCGAGGAGAGAACAGGGATGCCCCTTACTATCACCTGATGAGTCCAGAGATCACTGCTACAGAAGAGAACCCACTACCAGTGGTTCAATATTATTATCAAAGAAATATGTGCTGAACTTTATCCATATGAATCTTCGCTAGACGAGGTTAGGTCTAGGAACCATTTTGAATATATTATTTATGAACTGACGTGCTCTGTCAGTAAAGACAGATGATTATCTGTATTGGAATCACTGAATGCTTGTCTACTGAGATTCCATTATGCTGTCATGCAACATGAATGCCGATTTAAAACTGTAGACTATTGTTATACGTATATGATGATGTTGTGCCAACCTGTTTCCTGTTCCTGTGTCGTCGAAGTATGTGTCCATTAAATACAAGAAAACGTAAACAGTAGTTCGTCTTACACTTCCTGCCACGAGTGAGTGAGATTGCCCTATTGTCAACTCTCAGAACATTTTCCAGCATTCGCGTACTGTTGTATCTTCACTCCAAATCAATACACCACTGCGAAGGTCGAGTTGACTTTTGGTTTGTCTTCATGTTTGACAACACCTATCGACACTCTTCGAACACGATTACAACTACTCACACTCCAAGCAACACCTCTGTTTCCAGCTCTCTTCTCCATGTGCTTCTTGGTCTGCCTCTGCTGCTCTTACCCTGGGGGTTCCAGAACAAGGACTGCCTTGTAATGCTATCAACAAGTTTCCTCAGTGTGTGTACTATCCATCGTTTCATTTATGCTATCAATTTTTATTACAGTTTCACTTAGACTTTGTGTTAAATATATTGTTTTTCAGAAAGTCCACAAAATCTGTCTGGATGTTCTGTGGTGATAAATTTTGTTCCACGTCAGGTGTTATTTTGTCTGATTTATTAATTCTGTTGCTGATAGGGTTGTAAGCCACTGTAGTGGATTTGATGGTACTGTATGGTTGTGATATTACCTAGTGTGATGCATGAGGTCAGCTGTGAAGGCTCCTGAGATAAATGTAGCTGTGAATTTACAGAAGGCCCTTCTTGCTACCACTACGACCTCACACCTATCTTTTTTTTTCTAATGAATGTGGCTACGTTAAAATCTAGGGTACTGATATGTAATGTGTTGTGGTAGATTACATACACACACACAGATATTTAATAAGTCTAATAATATTAATAAAATGTTATAACACACTGAACTAACTCAAGCTGTGTAAAATTTTGATAGTAAATTTTCTTTAAGTTTATTTGTTCTGAACCAAGGTTTTATTTTGGTCAGAACATATGAAAGGTTTTGAAATTAGGAATGAAATGCATGAATATATGGCATAATAAATGAAAGGTGTGTACATATGTATTTTACAAGACTAGTTAATATTATTACTGTTTATAGTTGTAATTTATCTGGGAGAACGATTAATGGATGTGCTGTTGGGGTGGCCTCATCACTCCCTGTCTATGGCTACTAACATTGTCCATTTATTGATGGGAATATAGTTGGTGTGTTAGAAAATAAGTTGAGTTGGTGAATGTCCAGCAGGCCAGACGCTCACGTATCTTGAATGAGTAGTTCTGGTGCTGGAATCTGGTGGCCCCACCTCTCCGTGCTTGGGGGCAATATAAGGATGCTCTGCCAAAATATTAGACTGCACGGTCCCACTCTTGTATTATTCAACACATCATTTGACACCACATTGGTGCCAAATAAAAAAACTCACAGTTCTGAAATAAAAGTATTTGGTCATGTGTCAGAACTCTACCTCCTGAGCCACTTCTACACTCAACACTACACACAACAACACCACATAGACGGGGTCAGATCTCTCTGACCATACAGCACATCTTACCAAGTTGGTTTCACATAGGATAAGTTCCCCCAGACTACATATTCTGAAATATGTTCATTAGCTTCCTGCCATTGAATAGGATAGGTGATATGTTCCACTGATCTCAACACTTGATCCGCCCTTCATAATCCTTGCTGGAGTTTATGTATTTTGTTTGTCTCTAGACCCTGAACTGGGGCGGGGGGTCTAGAGCGAATCCTTACTTGTTGTAAGGGATAGATTTTGATATGGCAGTATCAATTCACTCGAAACATTAAACAATATTAAAATATACAAAGAAATACTTTCAGTCTTACCAGAATTATGAATAGAGAACACAGTTATATGCTAGCAAAACTCAGCTGAGCTGCTGGCTCTAGTATGGCGTCCCTCTAAATATTTCAATTAGCTTCTGGGAAATACACCACTGAATTATTTACTGTGTCTACTACTGGACAACTTATGATGAATGGCAAAAATGCGCGTCTGAGCGCCGATAATATGTTTATCTGTGGCCAATCACCGCCTTTTTTCCTTTTCAAATTCAAACCTCCTACCAAAAGTCAATTCAGTCATACCTCAGTCAAGTATGTATTATTGTCTGTTGGTCCGTCTGTCTCTACTTGCGTTTCACACAAAAAAAACACACTTGTTTTTTGAACCAACTCTGCCGTCCCCTACACAATTTTGCCTTTAAAGTTATTTTTAGCCACAATTCTCCACCACATTCCCTCTCTTTCATTCCAACTGGATTTTAGCACTTGAGTCTCAAGGCCGCAATTTTTGAAAATTAGTGACATTTTTTTTTGTTTCAATGCAGTCGCTCGCTGATATGAACAACACAGTCTTTTGTCAATATCTTTCTTATTATCTATCCGTCTGTATAAATGAAAGCATATTATTTCACTGCTCAAGATGGGCCATCAGGCCAGCTAGGTTTTATATTCCTAACATTATTATTAAGAAAAAGTTACTTTTCAAGGTTAGTTGGTTTTTTTAAATATTTTCGAGCATCTTCTGTAATGCGTTTGCCGCTGAATTCAAATAAACGGACTAAGTTATCGCAAAAGCGTCCAAGAAATGACTGTTGCGTATAATAGCTAAGGTCCCTTTTGTCGATTTCTTTACCTTGTGTCAACTTGGGGACGTGAATTTTTTTCCTTTCCCCACCAATTGCGTCTTTTTAGCCTTGCTAGTTTCAAGCACGTGTTCAGTCATATTTTTTTTCCTTTTGATCTCCGTTCTCATCCCGTTCCAAGGGTAAACGTTTTGCCTTCACGTCTAACAAGTTAGTTTCCATGGCGGGTGGTGACCCGCGGCGTGGGCGATCATGTCGTCTAGTAGCTTACGCATTATTTTTATCCCTACATTTTATCTTTGGAGATATTTTAACGTTGTATCACGGTTAATTTTATCACACATCTCCCCACTTGAAAACATGCCTACGGCAAGTTCCAAAACCAGTGATACACATAGATAAAATTACTCCTCACGCCTGCCACTACTCTAATTTTGATCACAGGGGTGCCGACTGAGGAAATCTGCACCGACATTCAATTTGCCTGGGATATATTGGATACTAAACTGATAAGGTTGAAGCAATAAAGACCACCTCAGCAATCTTGCGTTTTCATGCTTAGCCTGAGATAAGAATACGAGGGGCTGATGATCCGTCTGGACCACAAAAGTCCTACCATACAGATAGATTTGAAACTTCTTTATTGCCCAGATTAACGCTAAACATTCTTTTTCGCTTGTGGAATATCCTTGTTCCGCCTTATTCAATTTGCGGCTTGCATAAGCGACTGGGTTCAGTTCCCCATCAGGTGAAGATGATCTTTGCAACAAAGCCGCCCCGAGTCCTACATTACTTGCATCTGTTCTTAAGACAAAGTCCTGTGTCAAATCAGGCAGTTTGAGAATAGGCTTGCTAGTGAGTTTTTCCTTTAAGTCTTGGAACGCTAATTCACTTTGCGCAGTCCAAATAATTTTATCTGGAAGTCCCTTGCGAGTCAGATCAGTCAGAGGAGCACAAATAGAGTTAAAAATCCTTGATGTATTTTTGATAAAATCCGCATAACGACACGAATGATCGCACGTCCTTTTTTGTTTGTGGTCTAGGTGCTCTCTGCAGTTTTTCCAAGTTCTTGGGGTCAGGGGTCATGTTACCCTGATATACAGTGTGTCCCAAGAATTCCAACTCTTTGCATCCAATACAACATTTTGTTGGCCTAGCAGTTAAGTTCGCCTCCCTAAGCCTATTAAATAACATTTTTAGAGCGTCAATGTGTTCTTCAAATGTCTCTGTGGCGACGAGAATATCATCCATGAAATTCGTGATACATGGGTTATTCAGGGGATCCAACAATTTGCGCATCATCCTTGAAAATACACTCGGAGCATTTTTCAGTCCGAATGGTAGCATGTTGAATTCATAATGTCCATCCGAAGTGCTAAAAGCCAAATAAGGTCTCACTTCAGGCTTCACTGGAATCTGGTAATAGCCTTTACTAAGATCCACCTTTGAAAAGTATTTTGCCTTGTTTAATCTGGCAAATAACTGTTTTGTGTCTGGTAATGGATCCACTTGTCCTTCTGTGACAGCATTCAGTTTCCTGTAATCTATGCACAGTCTGTGTTCCCCAGACGGTTTTCTCAACAAAACGACACTAGAGCTAAAAGATGATTCACTGTGTGAAATAATCCCCTCCTTCAACAAATAATCTATTTCTTCCTTCAATGCCTTCTCCTTCGCGAACGGAATAGAATAGGCTCTCATACAGATTGGGTTTGAGTCTACCAGTTTCATGTCATACTGTAGCAAATTTGTATGGCCTGGTTTATCTGTTAATACATCTGTATGTTCCTCCAGAACCTGTTGAACTCTCTCCCTCTGGTTTTTAGTCAGGTGCTTACTGACTTTTACCTGTGCTGCTGTTTCACAAGGATGTAATGGGTATTCATGTGAGGTGAGTGGTTCCTTTTGCATTTGAGTTGCGATAGCCAAGGTCAGTAAGGGGGTGCTTTCCTGGAGTGGTCTGTCCAGATACTTCTTTAACAGGTTTACATGATAAACTTTCTCCTTCCCCTTTTTTGTCAATTTTATAGTTTGTTCTAGACACCTTCTCTAGAACCGTATATGGACCTTGCCATCCAATTTGTAATTTATTCTGGCTGCCGGGTAGTAGAAGCAGCACCTTCTCTCCCACAGCTAGTTCTCTGTCCTTTGCCTTCCTATTAAAATATGCTGCATGTTTCTTCCTGGCTTGTTTCAAATTATCATTTGCCAGTTTCCATCCAGCTTTCAAACGAGTGGTCAGTTCGTTCACGTATTGATAAGATGAGGTAACAGTCTCTTCCGCCTTCTCATCTGTCCAGGTCCTTAATAGTTCTACATCTGGATTTTTAATTTTCCATATTTATTTTTCATGGCACCCATCGGGTCCCGTCCATTAGAAGCATTATAGTGAGGACTTTTCTTCCTAGAATCATCACTCACAAATCGACCACTACCAATTTTTTTCTTGGGTTTATCTCCCCACTTTAGATTGCTTATGAGAGATCTTCGCTCTCTTTTCTGTTCTTCCAGTTTATATAAGTCTGACCGAGGGATTGTCATCTTATCCTGGGTAAAATTTACTCTTTGTACTCGTCGCATAGTGGCCATGTTAATCCATTCAAGTGAAGACTGGGTGTGAAAAGGGGGCTCCCATTGCACTTTGTCTACCTGAGTATAATAATTTTTCCTTCCAGGCCTAATTTTGCCCCGTGGCGTTTCTAGGTCCTGCACATATTTTCCCTTTGTGGGTGTTCCCTCATGAAATATGCCACATGCTTCTACAAAGTTCTCAATATCGACATTTACGTCGGGCCAATAGTATTTGCGAGCAACTTTTTGGCAGATGGTACCGACTTTTTCATGGTCCCCATCTTTTCCAACATGTAAGCTCCTTATTAAATTTGCCCTATATATCTTGGGAAGAACCAACTGTCCGTGACCAGTGGATCTAGTTCCTGTCTTCCTGTATAATAATTTGTTCTTCATAAAATATTCCCCCTTACTCGGAGGTGTGTGGCATTTGGGCAATTTTTTAAAACATGGCTTGAGTGTCCTATCCTCAGCCTGCGCCTTCCTCATCTCCTCTGGATGAGCATTTATAGGTTCACCTTCTTCCTCCTTCTTCTGTGACCTGGTCTGCACTGTCGCCATGATCACAGGTCTCTCGGGATTCCCCAAGAAGACGTATCTACACCCCAATATCAGAGGGTAGATTGGTTCATCTATCACTGCTGCTCTGATTTCTCCTTCCACATAGCGAGTTTTCACCGTTATCCTTGCGATGGGAAGTGTCATGAGTGGTATGTCCTTAGTTGCCCCTTGTATTTCCACTGTTTCTGTGGTATACTGACTTGGGTCCACTAGGCTAGACTTCACAACTGAATCATAATCCAAACCTGTATCATAAAGGCACCTTATGGTGACCCCATTACAAATAACATCCTCACAAACTGGGGGGGGGGGGGTGATAAGGTTCCTGCTGTCCATTAGGATTAACCTTTAATCTTTGAGTCCCCGACTTCATTGCAGCAATGTTTGAAGGTTTCCTTCTACAAAATTCGGTGTTATGGTTATCTTTCTTGCACCATTTACACCATCTTTTTCCTTGGTTAAACGGTTTTCTTTCATTGGATTTTTGGTCATTGAACTGTGAGTTTCTGTCTCGATAGTCATTTCTTGGCCGTTCAAAGTTTGTCCTACCTTTATTTCCCTGTTCTCTATTATCAAATTTATTAAATTGCTGTGGAGCTTTAAAATTGTCTATGTGCTTCTTTTTAGCACCACTTACCTCTGCCTGGGCTGCCTGATACCTCTCAGCGACATTTAAAACCTCCCCCAACTTCTCTGCACCTTGTTCCATGAGAAATTTTCTCATGTCTGGAGCCATGGACTCTCTCAATTGCTCTATCATGATCATCTCCTTAAGATCTTGGGTCTTCCCCAGAGCCGTCCATTTCTCCAAATAGGTTTCCAGTCTGGCAGAGAATTGGTGGTATGTCTCCCCAGACAACAGTTTGGCATTTCTAAATTTCTTACGATAAAATTCACCATTTTTTTTTCGTACCTCAATAACAAAGCCTGCTTTAACATGTCATAATTGTCTTGGTCTTCTCTGTTCATTTTTGCGAAGACTTCATAAGAAGTACCTCTCAGTCCCTGTGATAACTTTAAACTCCACCTCTCTCTCTCTAACCCATATGTAGTAGCTAATAACTCAAAACGTCCGAGGTACCCCTCTATGTCATCGTCTTTCTCAACAAAATGGTCTAAATGAAACCCCATAGCTGATGTTGAGGCTCCCAGACTGGGCGTAGCATCTGAGGCAAAAGGGCTGGCACCATTTTCAGGAGCCTGGCCTTGTAGCTCCAGCTCCCTTAGTCGTAATTCGTGCTCCCTTTGCAACCTTCTATCTTCTGCCTCCCTTTCGGCAGTCAATCTTTTATCTTCTGCCTCCCTTTTGGCCTTTTTATCTTCTGCCTCCCTTTCGGCCTTTTTATCTTCTGCCTCCCTTTGCTGTCGTTTTTCTTCTGCCTCTAATGCTTTAGCCTCCTTGTCAGCCTCAATTTGTAACCTCTTAGTCTCAGCCTCAATTTGTAGCCTCTTCTCTTCAGCTAATCTTTCAGACTCTAATTTTCTTTCGGCCTCTTTTTCTGATCTTCTTTCTTCCCGTTCAATATACTTATCACATTCAGCCGTTACATATTGAATTAAAACCTCACCATCCATTCCCATATCCTTTGCCGTTAGCACAGCAGCTGATCTGAATTTGGCTAGCTCCGCCATACTTTTTAGACAATTTAGCAATGAGCAAGATAAAATTTCCAACCACTAAAGTAATTCTAATTACTATAGTCTAAAGTAATTCTAATTAGCCAGTTAACTAATTAATTACCACTGGCTGTGAAGATTCACCAACTTTTATTTTCACTTTTAATTTTAAGGGACACTTTTAATTTTTATAATGTGTTCCCCTAATTTAATTCTCCCACCAGGAGATCCTAATATTATTGATAGGCTAATTATCCCTGGACAAGAGACCCCAATATATGTAGTGGATTTGATGGTACTGTATGGTTGTGATATTACCTAGTGTGATGCATGAGGTCAGCTGTGAAGGCTCCTGAGATAAATGTAGCTGTGAATTTACAGAAGGCCCTTCTTGCTACCACTACGACCTCACACCTATCTTTTTTTTTCTAATGAATGTGGCTACGTTAAAATCTAGGGTACTGATATGTAATGTGTTGTGGTAGATTACATACACACACACAGATATTTAATAAGTCTAATAATATTAATAAAATGTTATAACACACTGAACTAACTCAAGCTGTGTAAAATTTTGATAGTAAATTTTCTTTAAGTTTATTTGTTCTGAACCAAGGTTTTATTTTGGTCAGAACATATGAAAGGTTTTGAAATTAGGAATGAAATGCATGAATATATGGCATAATAAATGAAAGGTGTGTACATATGTATTTTACAAGACTAGTTAATATTATTACTGTTTATAGTTGTAATTTATCTGGGAGAACGATTAATGGATGTGCTGTTGGGGTGGCCTCATCACTCCCTGTCTATGGCTACTAACATTGTCCATTTATTGATGGGAATATAGTTGGTGTGTTAGAAAATAAGTTGAGTTGGTGAATGTCCAGCAGGCCAGACGCTCACGTATCTTGAATGAGTAGTTCTGGTGCTGGAATCTGGTGGCCCCACCTCTCCGTGCTTGGGGGCAATATAAGGATGCTCTGCCAAAATATTAGACTGCACGGTCCCACTCTTGTATTATTCAACACATCATTTGACACCACATTGGTGCCAAATAAAAACTCACAGTTCTGAAATAAAAGTATTTGGTCATGTGTCAGAACTCTACCTCCTGAGCCACTTCTACACTCAACACTACACAACAACACCACATAGACGGGGTCAGATCTCTCTGACCATACAGCACATCTTACCAAGTTGGTTTCACATAGGATAAGTTCCCCCAGACTACATATTCTGAAATATGTTCATTAGCTTCCTGCCATTGAATAGGATAGGTGATATGTTCCACTGATCTCAACACTTGATCCGCCCTTCATAATCCTTGCTGGAGTTTATGTATTTTGTTTGTCTCTAGACCCTGAACTGGGGCGGGGGGTCTAGAGCGAATCCTTACTTGTTGTAAGGGATAGATTTTGATATGGCAGTATCAATTCACTCGAAACATTAAACAATATTAAAATATACAAAGAAATACTTTCAGTCTTACCAGAATTATGAATAGAGAACACAGTTATATGCTAGCAAAACTCAGCTGAGCTGCTGGCTCTAGTATGGCGTCCCTCTAAATATTTCAATTAGCTTCTGGGAAATACACCACTGAATTATTTACTGTGTCTACTACTGGACAACTTATGATGAATGGCAAAAATGCGCGTCTGAGCGCCGATAATATGTTTATCTGTGGCCAATCACCGCCTTTTTTCCTTTTCAAATTCAAACCTCCTACCAAAAGTCAATTCAGTCATACCTCAGTCAAGTATGTATTATTGTCTGTTGGTCCGTCTGTCTCTACTTGCGTTTCACAAAAAAAAAACACACTTGTTTTTTGAACCAACTCTGCCGTCCCCTACACAATTTTGCCTTTAAAGTTATTTTTAGCCACAATTCTCCACCACATTCCCTCTCTTTCATTCCAACTGGATTTTAGCACTTGAGTCTCAAGGCCGCAATTTTTGAAAATTAGTGACATTTTTTGTTTCAATGCAGTCGCTCGCTGATATGAACAACACAGTCTTTTGTCAATATCTTTCTTATTATCTATCTGTCTGTATAAATGAAAGCATATTATTTCACTGCTCAAGATGGGCCATCAGGCCAGCTAGGTTTTATATTCCTAACATTATTATTAAGAAAAAGTTACTTTTCAAGGTTAGTTGGTTTTTTTAAATATTTTCGAGCATCTTCTGTAATGCGTTTGCCGCTGAATTCAAATAAACGGACTAAGTTATCGCAAAAGCGTCCAAGAAATGACTGTTGCGTATAATAGCTAAGGTCCTTTTTGTCGATTTCTTTACCTTGTGTCAACTTGGGGACGTGAATTTTTTTCATTTCCCCACCAATTGCGTCTTTTTAGCCTTGCTAGTTTCAAGCACGTGTTCAGTCATATTTTTTCCTTTTGATCTCCGTTCTCATCCCGTTCCAAGGGTAAACGTTTTGCCTTCACGTCTAACAAGTTAGTTTCCATGGCGGGTGGTGACCCGCGGCGTGGGCGATCATGTCGTCTAGTAGCTTACGCATTATTTTTATCCCTACATTTTATCTTTGGAGATATTTTAACGTTGTATCACGGTTAATTTTATCACAGTCACCAAAAATTACAACCACTGTCAAAAGATCCTAAATTAAATTTTCTTAGTGCATGGGTGTGGGGTGTGAGGAAGCCTTTTTAACCTTGTTACTCCAGATATCTCTTAAATAATTATACTTTTGTGTGTGTATGTGCGTGTCTGCGTGTCTGCGTGCGTGCGTGCGTGCGTGCGTGCGTGCGTGCGTGCGTGCGTGCGTGTGTGTGTGTGTGTGTGTGTGTGTGTGTGTGTGTGTGTGTGTGTGTGTGTGTGTGTGTCTTGCTGAATCCCCTTAACTGGGGCAAATCGTCTACGAGTCTCTTGTCATTATTGACACATATTAACTCTGCAGAAGAGCGGCAAAGATAAAAACCTTGAAGAAGCGGAGATAACTCAGCTTTTTTAATTTGACTCCATATATAGGAATACAATAATCCTATTGATTGTACTGTCAAGAGTAATCCGTGAGCAAATGTTCACTTCATTGTCTAAATCCATCCTTTACTAAATCTCTGGCTAAATTCATGGACCACTACGGAATATCAAGGGAGGTAGCGCAACAGATCCGCACAGAACTGTGTTTCTTTCAGGTATGTATCTGAGAAATCGGAGAAAGGAGTCTTCTACATATGACATCACGCAGTGACACCCAGTTGGAAGGGGGGAGGTCACAATTTTGTGACGAAGTGTGACTTTTAATGGGGGTTTTTTTTGTGTTTTTTTTTTTAAGAAATGAGACGCCACTAAAAAATCGTGCTATGTATTTGGGACTTTATAGTTCCCAGGGTGTAGTTTTCAAGATAGGTGGTCGCATTCCTTTATTATGTTTGAAAGTTTTTTTTTATTTCCTCATGATGACGTCTAGCCTTTTTATTAGTTTTTTCACTGCTCGCATGGCAAGATACTGGAAAGAACGTTCGGTCGCTGCAAATACCACTGAACATATGGCGTTGACGAAAACTGTGATATTTGGACAGATATACTCATGTATGCACAGACGGATAAGGGCCACTCAAAAGACCTGGCCAACTTGTTGAGAAGGCCTCGTGCTGGCTGTGAAACAACGGGCTGACACCCTCATCGTGGAAATCAAATTGCCACATAAACCTCTGCAAGAGCATGTAATTGGTTAGTGCAGGTTTCCTGCAAGGAGACCAGCTGCAGGGGTGCTCTATGCTCTGAAAGGAACGCAAAGGGAAATGATGATGATACATAATTCAGTAAAGATATAGTAATAATGTTGATGTCTTATACAGATTTAGTATTATATATATTAACAGGATAAAAATAAGAGTAAAAATCCACCCACTCTTTCTTCATTCCTTGAGCTGCATTGGACCAGCTCCGATCGCCCCTTAACAGGAGGTCTACTCCTGTAATAGTTTCTGTGACTATTTGTTTTACACGATGGATATTAGCCTCAAGCACAATCTCAATTTTGTTATTATTATATCGTGTTTATTTTTAAAATGTTTGCTACTTTCTTTTATGTAGCACGCCTCTTTCAAGCATTTACCATGTACATGGAAATGTTGGTTATATCAGGACGTTTTTTATTTAGTGTAATATTTTCTTGATTATG